>JANZLH020000389.1:247879-259210 GCA_026770325.2 Erythroxylum fimbriatum
GTTCGTCAGCCACAAGCTCGACGAGCTCTACGCGGTCTGCGACCGCGCAGATTATTGAAATACATTTTTTTTAATCTCTTGATTCCAAGGGCAAATTTGTCCGAAAATAGCTAATTGGGGTATCTTGAATGAGAATAAAAAACACAGGAGCTAAGGTGAATGAATTAAAAACACAAGGGCTAATATGAATAATCAAGTATATCACAGGGAGTCTTTTATAGGATTTGTCAAAATCCTTTCTGCTTCCCTTTTGAAGTTCTCCGTTAGGATAATCTCCTATTTTAAGTCTATTTAATTTGAAGAGAGTAGTAATTATAACACTTCTAATTCAAGTCAACTGGATGTTAAAAGAAGCATCTATTAATAGTATGATAGCTGTGAACATGTCGATCAAGCGTTGTTTTCAACTTCATAATTGTGGTTTGACTTAGTTTCAACAATTAATAGGGTGCAATTGTAGGTAAGATCTTGTTTAGACATTGGAAATTTTCCAAGCCAATATTGGGTCAGAAATCAACTTGTAGGTAGTTCTTAAAATTTGCATTCATTAGATGTAAGCTTTAATTATGGCCGAAACATTCAAGCTGGCAGCAACTTGTAGTCAACACTCAATCTCGTAGTAATAATCAAAAAGAAACAAGTTCCAGAAAAGGAATGGATGTTTCAGTTGAGGAACTGTTTTTGAGGAGCTGGAGTTAGGATGGGAAACCAAAATTAACACCAACATTATTGAAGAATCGAGACATTACACTTAATTAACTTGAGCATTTATAAGCTTGTCTCTTTAAGTACAAATAACACATGTGTCAACGCTACCGATCGAGTCTCTTTCCATCCCAGTCTTTAATTTTCTTAAAATTAAGAGTGGAAAACATACTACAAACTTCTATATGTTCAAGCATTAATTAAATAGGTAGGCCAAAAAATTAAGTTCGGTCAGCAGTATGACTCGCTGAGATTCATCTTTGCTAAGCTGCAATAATAATCAGACTCCAGTACTTGTTTCCATTGGGCAATATATTCATCTTTGCCTTTCCTAATCGGTGGGATACCTAAAAATGTTCAAAAGATCAAGGAGCCATGGTGTTTGTTCAAGGTCAATGCACTTTAATCTGGGAAGCCAGGTGATTAAGCAGGAGGTATTGTCTTGAGACAGTCTTAATTAAAGAAAGGAGGGTCTTGACAACAGTCTTAATTAATCACTTATTAGCAATATCATAGCTTCACACTCCCCAATGTTGTTTTAATTTTGTGCAGAATCCCAGACGACGTGATTGAACATATAATGCATGGCCCCTGCGAGAGAAACGGTACCTGTGTATCGAAGTATCCGAAAAAGCTTAAAGAAAAGTAGGCTTCAGTAGTTCATGAGGTTTCAGTTACATTAGAAAGAGGAGAGCGAGCAGCCGAGAGGCAGTAATGACCATAATGCTTGCACCAAAACGACGAAACGAAAAAGGAAACTGTTTGGTGTGGTTCATAATTAATTCGTAACATTATTATTATTATTACTGGAAATGGCTCCCAAGTCCCAACCTCTTCTTTATTGGTCTAATTAATGTATACCAGCTGGTTTCTGTGCGTCGCATTCTTTAGAGATGACTCTATACACTACAAGTTGTATCAATTATTGTCATGGCCAGTCTAAGTACAGTGATGAATCAGAAACAAACAAACAAAAGAATTTGTTTCCAAGGATCATCATAATCTCATTAGTCATTATTCGCACGGTGATTTCTGTTAGGATATATATGCTGTTTGATATGGGAACTTTTTTAAAAAAAAAAACGTGTAGATGTATATGTATAGTATCGGCCAGAACGCAATATGCCTTTATCCGAAGTAGTCTAATATATATTTCAAGAAATGTGGTACGTTGACTAATATGGTACAGTATGCAATTTAGAATAATGTTAAGAATATCAATATTTATTATACATGTATTGGTGTGCTAATTGATATTTATTAGTTATGTTAAAACGTATTTGTAATCTAATGTGTGGAAATTCTTCATACTATTCATTCTCATTGATTTCGTAAGTAATTTGTAGTTAATTGTTAAATGAAGTTAAAGGCATTATTGAAATGAATGGGTAGATAGAGTAAGAGTGAGATTAGAAAAATATGAGATACAAATTATTATTATGAGTAAAAAAGAGTTATTACACAAATATTTATTAACTACAAGTCATATTAATTTGTAAGTTAGAACTTATAAAATTAGTATCTCACAATTTCTATTCTTGGATAATTGAACTTGTTTCTTGATACATGAAACAAAAAGACCGACGTGTATTTATAGATGAATCAAACTAATTATAGACATATAATTCAATTTAATGTTACTATTACACATTCTAATAATTACTTTTGTACTAAAAAGTATTTATCTTTATCTAAACAATATTTAGATTTTTTTAATATAGATAATATCTAGATATTATGAATATTCTTCTAATAATCTCCCACTTGAAGATTTGATTAACAACTAATCAATTTTTAGTCCACTTTGTCATTATCATATGTTTAAATTCTTGTCAAGCCACATTAGGATTGACACCAAATAAACTTGTCACTAATGACTGCTTTTGTCATAAAATATGCTATATTGTTTTTGATATAAACTTTTTGCATATCCATATTTCTTTCTTCTACTTTTTCACGAACAAAGTAAAATTGAACTTGTATGTGCTTGATTTTGGATTAAATGTTGGATTTCTTACTAGATGTAAGCCACTCTAATTGTCGCAAAATAATTAAATATTTTATTACTTATTTCAAAGTTTTTCTAACACCAATTTTAACTGTACTGTTTTTACCGATTTATGTAACTGCTATGTATTCTACTCCTACGTTGATGTAGCTAGAACTAAGTATAACTTTGAAACCTAACTTACAACACCGGTAACAAGTGTGAAGATATAACCCTTCACAAATTTATTTTTATCAAGATCACTTACATAGTCAAAGTCAACATATCTTTTGACAATAAAGTATGATTCTTCATATTCTAATGCAATGTTAGATGTCCATTTAATGTATAGTAGGATCCTCTTTACAATGTTTCAATACTTTCTACTAGGGTTCACTATATAGAGATTACCCTATAACATGTGATATTGATTGCTTTTTCCTAGAAGGCCTTATTTAGACTTATAACTCTCAACATTACTTTTGTTTTTTCTAACATTGTTTTGTTTATCTATGCTACCACTTTTTTTTAGGAGTGTATGCAATAAAACTTTATTTTGACACCTTCTTGCGTATAAAATGCATTAAATTTATTGTTATTATATTCTCCTTTATTGCATGTCTATAAAAACTTGATCTTTCTACTCAAATCAAGTTCAACACGCTTTGAAAACTTTAAACAATGAGAACACATATTCTTTCCTGTTGACAAGGTACAACCAATACCTTATAGAATAATTATCAATAGAAGAGACAAATTACTTTACTTCTCATAGGGATTGGATTAATGTCTGCCACACATATGAGAGAACTAATTTAAGAATAACCTAACTTCTTGAATTTAATATGTTAAAATTTACATGGTATGACTTATAACATAATTCTCATAAAAGGATATGATACCTCTATGATTTCATAAAGTAATTTTTATTCCTTATTTAGATATATGTCCAAGTTTTTATGTCATAATATTAAAGATATTTTACTTACTACTCAAATAATTAATTTTTTCTGCTTTTGGCAATGCCTCTTCTTTAACTTATACAAGTGTGCAACTATCTTTCATTATTTCATAAGTATAAGTGAGCCTAGAATTATCTTTAAAATCTTGCTGACAATTTTGATTTTATACCAAGATCATCTAGTCATCCTAGAGATAATGAATTCTTTTTCAATCTCTCCACATATCTTACTTCCTAAATAGTATAAATTATATTATCATGCATCTTCAACTTTATAGTTCTAACAGGATAATTATCAAAACTATACATATATTCTCATGATATAGGTTCACATTAATGGAACCATCCTCTTCCAGTGGTCATGTGAAAAGTAGCTCTTGATTTGAAGAATCATGTATTAAGCAGTGACTTCCTACTTTTAATTAATATTGTTGCTTCACAAAATAGGCCATTACAATCATTTGAATGCTTGCAAAATTTTCTTAAAGACTATAATTTTTCTTATAAAAATTCCAACAATCTTATTTTAAGTGACCTTTTTACCATAGTTTTAGCATACTTCTTGATATTGATCTATCATAAATTTAGCTCCCACTTAGGGTGCATTCCATTAATCTCTTTCTTATCAATGTTAAGGCTCCAACTTGTTATAAACCAAATTGTTCTTATCCCATATTATCATGGTGACTTTCTTCCTCTAAAATTGCATCTATAACGTCATCAAAAACCAAATAATCTTAAGTTGATTCTTGGTTAAGTCGATAATGAGTTGATCATATGAATCACATAGACTTCCATTTTATTCCATTTGATGTTATCTATAAAGTCCATCAACCTTTTGCTAATGGCTACAAAGTAACTATCTTTTGTGAGGATAATTTTCATCTTCAATTTTTTTTATACACCCAAATTATGCTTTCATACTACTTATAAGAATGATTAGATGGATAGAATAAGAATGCAATTAAGATTGGAAAAAATGTGATGCAAATTATTATTATGAGTAAAAAGACGAGTTATAATACAAATAGTCAATAACTATAAGTTACAAGTATTAATTTGTATATTATAACCTATAAACTTATCATCTTCACAAACACTTATATTAGATGCTTGAACTTATAATTTGATATATAAAGAAAGAAGATGGATAAGTATTTTTAGATGAATCTAATTAATTAACACCATATATTTTAATTTGTTACAATATTCTAATATTTACCTTTTGTGCCATAAATTGTTTGTCTTTGTCTAAATATTTGGTGAATAATATTTAAATTTTTCTAATGTGAATAATACATATAGGTATTGTAAAGATAATATCTAAATTTTTCTAAAAGCAATCACTTTTATTATATTCAATACTCCACTTATAAATTAATCAATACCAAAATAAAAAGGTTATACGTAATATTTAATTATTTGTTATCTTATGGCACAAGGAAAGACGAGATTAAAGCCTCTCTTCTGGTTGGATTTTAAATTTTGGCATAATCATTAGAGTTCTTATATAAATCCACAAATTATGAGAAAACTAAAAATGGAATATTAAAAACAAAGTCAAACAGATAAACATAAACAAACAACTAACACAATTCTTCAGACAAAGAAAAAGCAGTAAGGTTTTTTAAAAAATGAAATTTTCATTACTATAGATAAAGCTAAAAACAACATTATAGTGATTTCTATGTTGTTAGTCTATGTACAAGCTTTATAGCTAATATACAAAAAGGAGTCACATTATAGGGAATAATTCAAAAGCATCATATTATCCATTTAAATTTTCCATCTAGATATCATGTTAGGAGAGAGTGAACGCTGCAAGTTGTTAGCAAAGATTGCTGCTCGAATCTAGTTAACAATTTTGTCCGCTAGCTGATACGTTCCCTCTTCTAAGTTGGTAAATCTTTTGTTGTTTTGTTCCTTCCAAATGGTGTAGATGGTAGTAGTGACATCCCCTGCTTAGTGCTATGAGTAACTCAATTTAAAATAATTTCCCAAACATATGTACAGTTGCACCAAGAATCATATGCAAAATCCTACTCCATACTGCTTTTTAGAATGTATAAAGGAAGCAAAGGTTGTCACCGATCTTCCACTTCCATTTTACAACGTACACATGTGGTATCAACATTTCCTTGCCATTGATTCAGGGTCATAAGTATGTTTTTTATCGCTAGCCATATGATCATGGAGGCTTTAGGATTCAAAGAGTGTTTCCAAAGAAGATTATACCAAAGGACCTCAATTGAGTATTATGTAAAGAGCAATTAGTAGGATTTATTGGAGAACTTACCACTTGGGTTAAGAGTCCAAGTGATAACATCTTCATTTTCACCATCATTAAGTACGGGAAAAGATGCTTAAGGGAGTCAAATCCTCTAAAATTCTTGCTCCAGTTACCATTTCTGATCAAGATGGAAACTTTAAGACTCAACGAAATTCTATTCCTCAGATGCAGTATCGTATGGTTGCGAATAGGGGCGCTAGAAGGAAGCTAATTGTCAAACCAAAACTAAGTTTTTTCACCATTGTCGATCCTATGTTTAATACGAGGATAAATAGTGCCTCTTAGTCCCAATATTTGATTAAAGACCCAAGGGAACTCCATTGTGCAAGCAACCTGCTAGAAATTGATGTTTTTGAGATGATATTCATGGATCCATTTGATCCAAAGTGCCTGTTGATCTGTATAGAGTCTCCAAATTCATTTGCACATTAAAACCTTTTACAAGGTAATAATAGAGATAATCCCAAGTCCTCCAAACTTCTTTAGGGTAGTAACCTCACTCCATTTGATCTTTGCTTTTTTAGCATTCTCTGTTCTGCCTAACCATAGAAATGTTTTCATAATTCTGTCAATCTCTTTAGTAACCTTCCGTGGTAGTGAAATGTGGGCAATCTAGTGTAAATGTAAGCTGTTTAAGATTAAAACAATAAGAGTAAGTATGGCATATAAGATATAAATCAATTATGTCGAGCATTGATTCTAGATTTGATCCTTTCTATGAGAGGCAAGCAATCTTGATATTTCGGCTTAGAAGGTGTGATTGGTACACCTAGTTAGCAAAAAGGTGTTGAATGAACAGTTAAGCTAGCTACTCTTTTTACTTCATCAATATTCTTGACATCAGTACATATGTAGAGGCTACTCTTCTCAGAGTTGAGTTTTAGACTTGACCATTTAGCAAATATTTTTGGAACATTCATTAAGAGATTGATAGAATAAGGATCAGTCACACACATAACCATATGATCATCCACAAACATTAGATGAGTAGGATTGTCGCATTGCACTTATGATGAAATTGAAATCTTCAATTGTATAAGGTCAACTTACTCATTAGTCTTGACAAGCCTTCCATTACAAAAGTGAATAAATAAGGAGATAGGGGATCCCCCTGTCAAATCCCCTTAGCAGATTGAAACGCATAGTTAGAATGGCATTCACAAGCACACTCAAAGAGGGGGTTTGGATACAAGTCATTATCTAATTAACAAATCAATTAGGTAATTACAAGGCTTCAAGGCATATCTGAATAAACCTCCCACTAACTATATCGAATGCTTTAAAGAAATCAATTTTAAGTAAACAACTTTTGAGCTTTTTTCCTGAGTTATAATCCGTTAAAATTTCTTGTATGAGAAGAATATGATCTCCAATGTTTCTGTCAGGAATGAAAGCCCCTTGTGCGTAATTAATGATTCCAAAAATAGTCATTTTGAGCCTCTCTACTAGCAGTTTAGAGATTACTTTATAGATTGTGTTACAACAAGATACAGGTTTAAAGTCATTCATCCTCTGAAGAGTTTTCTTTTAGGGTACCAAGAAGATGTAAGTATGATTAAATTCATGAAGCATTTTGGAGGAGGCCTGTAATTTCCCAAGATTTCTTAAAAAAGAGTGTAGTAAACCCATCTGGCCTAGGTGATTTTGAGGGATGGAAGTTAAATAGTACTCTCTTGAGATCATGCTCAGTGAATGGATATACCATATATTCCTTGATATCTTGACCAATAGTACAATCGAAGAGCCTTTGAGCATTTGGACTTAGCTTAATTGTATCAGCATTGCCCCTAAGTTGCAACAAGTAGTTTCTGGAAAGATCCTGCAAGCTATTTATATCAGTATATTTAGTCCCATTACTATCTTGGAGTTTAGATAATTTGTTGACATTCCTCCTTGCAAGTAAGGAAGAGTGGAAGAATTTCGTGTTGGAGTCCCCTTCTTTCAACCAATGAATTTGAGCCTTTTGTTTGAGGATGGAGTTATGAAGATTGAGGGCATTCTTGTACTCTTGCAGACTTCTTACCTCTACCAGTTTATATTCTGCATTATGTGGCGAGTCATAGCAATTTTTCTGTGCTTGAATCAATTGCTTCTTAAGAGTGTTTAAGTTATAGTTTCTACCATACATAAAAATTTTAAGGGCGACTTTTACCAATCTTAGTTTCCGCACGATCTGATAGGATTTAAAACCTTCAATCTCATGATTCCAACATCTTTGGACTATTTCAGTGAAACCATCCATCTATACAATATCATCGAAGAACCAAAAAGGAGCTCCTACTATGCTCCTTTCAACAATTCTTTGCACCAACATATAAGCATGATCTGATAACATATTTTCTCCAAAGTGCACAAAGGAGTTAGGGAATTGGGTCAACATATTGAGTTAACAAGTGAATGATCTAATTTCTTCCTTATAAGAAGACTATCTTGTTGATTATTGGACCAAGTAAGTAATTTACCTGTGGCAAATAAGCCAACTAAGTCCATGCTTAATAGGAAACTAGTAAGTTCCTTAGGTAGTCCTAGATTGAACCTTCTTCCTTCTTCTACTTCGAACGAGTTTAGTGAGTAATTGAAATCCCCAATAACTAGCCATGGGTGCTGAATATTATGTTGTAATTGATGTAGGTCTGTCCATAATTTGCTTCATTAAAAACCAAAATTAGAAGCATAAACTAAGGATAAATAAAAAACAATGCCATACCTTGGTATTGACATTGTAAATGTAGATACTGATCAGTTTCCTTAACTGCCTGTACTTTAATAATATCCAAGTTGTAGAGACATATAATACGTCCATTATAGTGTGTATTATGATTGGAAATAAGTTCCCACTCCACACAAAGAAACTTAGAGCCTAATAGGCAAATAGGATCCTTGATTTTTGTTTCAAGAAGACTGATAATACAATGCTTGTTCTCCCTGGACTTTTTGAGAGGGTCATTAAGCCCTCTAGAATTCCAATCTAGGGCTGTCAAGGTTGGGGGAGTCTCCTTTAGTTTTTGTTTCTTTTTCCTATTTTTTCCTCAGATTAGAGTTATACACATGAACTACTTCATTTACCATATGAGGTAAAGGTTCTGTTTCCGAAGTAACATCATCAGCCTCAGTGATGTTGTTAAGTCAATTAAAATGCATATATTTTGGACTTAATTTTGATTGATGTGTTGAAATTATTATCCAAAATTGATAGAATTGCTTTATAATTGTTTACAAATGTTTTTCAACACTCTAAGGACGAAAAAGGACCAAAAAGGCGCAAAAGAAAGAAAGAAATTCGAAATCCCCCAATCTTGAAATTCAGAGATTAGGTGTGGGCACGCCTAAGGATGGAATCTGAAATCTGCAGATTTTCCAGAATTGGTTTCCAATTAAAACACAAGCGTCCAAGATCTTCTTGCCCTCTTTCCAAGAAGACTCCCACCGAAATTAGATGTACACCTGATCTAGACAAAAGGAAGACAAGATAAGGGAGAGATTGACATCAAATTGGAGGTGGATGATGTTGCCGCATATATGTATGGGTGTTAGGGTTAGAAGGAATTATCATGTATTCTTCTGTGGCTGCTGCACCCTTATTGTTTTGTTGTTTTTCTACATTATTCAAGTAGTGTCTTCGTAGGTCTTGGATTGGTGGCTACCACCCTTCTTGTTTTGCTGTTTTTTCTGGTTCACGTTGCTGCACTTCTCTAGGAGTAGTATTATCGTAGGTTTGGGTTAAGAAGTAAAATGCCGCATCTTCTTGTTCTGGTCTTTTAAATTTTCTACAGACTTCAATTTGTTATTTTTGTGGTTTTCATTAAAGACCAGGGATGGAGACTATTTCTTTTGTTGTTTTCTTTGATTTCAATTCAAGTATGAGTAGTTAATTTTCTTATCTTGGTTTAGGGATCCATGTTACATATTATTATGGTGAGATTTTTTGGATATTTTTCATGTTGTTAATGAATATTATATATTTTCAGATCTGTCTTTTTAAATAGATTTGTTGGTTTCTAGCTGCGCAACTAGAGATTAATTGATTCAATCGTTAGGTTAACAGAATATGATGTTCAATTTCGATAACCATAAGTAGAAATTAGGATTAACCTCTCTATGTTAGAGTTGGAAAATTATAAGAAAATATCTGCTTGATTAATTGCATATTGTACATGTTTATCACTTGTCATTAGTTCTTAATTCTTAATGCTATTATTCAATTTTACCTATGATCGTATCTAGGTTGTTGTTTAATAAGTTTGCTAGAATACATGTTTCTAGTCAATACACTTAAGAGAAATCCCCCCTAATGAATGCTTATTAATAATTGCAATTTCATGTCGAGGATCCATAATAGCATGGTAACATCGGTGACCGAAACCAAGGTATTTTTCCAATTAAATTTTCATATTTAATTCCAATTTGCAATTTTCCCTTTTGATTTTTATTGTTATTGCTGTAAGTGAACAAAACCCCCTTTTTATTTTCGTTATTTGTACCGTTTAAATGAGCTAACCTTTACCGTTAAAAATTTCTCTTGGGAACGATATCTGCTTATCGCTACTATGTTAATTTGTTTTAACAGAAGTGATTTCTTTTATATTTGGTTGCAGGTGACAGTATCACCAAATTTTGGCGCCGTTGCCGGAAAATTTCTTAACGATTTTTGTTAGTAATGTTTTGGTTTTTATTTTTGTTTTTGTTTTCGTTGCTCTTGGTTATGATACTGAGTTTCCATCTATTGTGACTTCTAGATTTGACCATCAAGTGACAGATTTCACATCCTTAGCCACGCAAGTACCGAGAGATGACCAAAAAGCTAAGGTATGTGAAGTTTGCTCATTTTTGGGTTATTCTTTTTGTACATGTTCCTCTTTGCAAGATAAAAAGTACAGATTGAGTTCTTTACTGAGTTACTATGAAGAGCAGTCTTACTTCGAGCTCCACCTCCACCATCATCACCACAAGTTAATGATATGTCTTTGGTGGAGATCATAATGATTTTGGAAATAAGGACTCTTCAATTCCAATAGTTTAGACAACCGTACATGTCTCGACAAAATTCGAATAAGACATCAAATGCCGAAGGTAAGTCTTCTTTGGAAATTATGTTGCAAACTTTGATCGCTAACACTTGGATGTTTCAGCGGAATACTGAAACAAGTATCTGAAATTTGGAAAATCAACAAAGGAATTTGGAAAACCAGCTAAGTCAAATTGCAGCTACCGTTAATCGAATGGAGGTACAAAGTTTTGAAAATTTTCCATCCCAACTTGAATTGATGCAAAATTGGGTGCTAAATAAGGTGCTTCCGCCTCCTTTTCCAAGTCGATTTTTCACGGTAAAGAAGGAAGAACAAGCAAAGTTAGAAGAGGACGAGATTATAGTTCAAGAAAGGATGGAGG
>JANZLH020000389.1:299507-319262 GCA_026770325.2 Erythroxylum fimbriatum
ACCACATAAACTTGTCACAATTGATTGCTTTTGTCATAAAATCTGTCAGGTTATCCATTGTATGAATTTTCTGCATGCCCACAGTTTCTTCTTCCACTTTCTCACGAACGAAGTGATATTGAACTCGAATGTGTTGTCTTTGAATAAAATGCTGGATTCCTTGCAAGATGCAAAGCACTTTGGTTATCACAAAATAAAGTAATGTTCTCTTGTTTGCGTTCGAGTTCTTCCAACATCAACTTCAACCATACTGTTTCTTTACTAGCTTATGTAGCTGCTACATATTCTGTTTCTGTTGTTAACGTAGCCACTACTGACTACAGTTTTAAAACCCAGTTCACAGCTCCTCTAGCTAGTGTAAACACATATCTTATAATGGATTTACTTTTATCAAAATCACCTACATAATCAACATCAACATATCCTCTAACAGTAAAATCTAATCCTCTATAACATAATGCAACATCTGAGATTCCCTTGATATATCTAAGAATCCTCTTAACAGTATTCCAATACTCTCGACCAGAATTCGCCATGTATCTACTAATTACTCCCACCATATATGCATTGTCTGGTCTTGTACAAATCATGGCGACCATTAAGCATCCCATTGCTGATGTATATGGTACTCGAAACATCTTTGTCCTCTCTTCTTCATTACTAGGACTCATACTTGAGGATAACTTGAAATTAATAGGAAGAGGGGTATAAATTGACTTACAATCTTGCTTATTGAAACCTCGCAAGATCTTCTTTAAATAATTCTTTTAAGAAAGCCAAATCTTCATATTATTTCTGTCTCGGTGAATTTGCATCCCTAGAATCTTGTTTGCTAGTCCCAAGTCCTTCATTTAAAATTAGCTAGCTATCTTTGCCTTTAATTCTTTGATACGATCATTGTTGGAGCCTGCAACCAACATGTCATCCACATATAATAGCAAAACTATAAAATCATCTTTCTCAAACCTCTTGAAATACATAAGGGTCGGCATTTAGTCTGTTGTATCCAAGGCTCTTGATAAAGGAATCAAATCTCTTATACCAACACCTCGACGCTTGCTTTAAACCATACAGAGATTTGTTTAACCTGCAAACCAAGTTCTCTTTCCCTTTTTCTTCAAAACCTTATGGTTGGAGCATATAAATTTCTTCTTCAAAATCTCCATGAAGAAATGTAGTTTCACATCTAACTGCTCAAGATGCAAGTCAAATATAACACACATTGCTAGAACTACTCGACTATAGTGAGTCAAACCACAGGAGAAAATATTTTGTTAAAATCAATACCTTCTTTCTGAGCATATCCTTTTACCACCAATCTAGCACGATATCACTCCACTTGATCATCACCACTTCGTTTGATCTTGTCAACCCATTTATTACCAATAGGCTTTCTTCCTTGTGGTAGTGATACCAGCTCCCATGTCTTATTCTTATGAAGTGCTTCAATTTTTTCTTGCATTTCTATCATCCATTAAGATGCATCTAAACTATTCATTGCTTGTTGAAGAGTTGAAGGTTCTCCATCCTCAGTTAAAAGATAGTATACAATATTGCTCTCCATAATGTAATTTGAGTGCCAGCTCGGTACTCTTCTTGTGCGAGTTGATCTCCGAATATCTGAAACATCAAATTTGACTGGTTCTTGCTCCTCGTACTTTGGTGAAGCTTCAAAAGAATCATTTTGATCAACTTCCCTATCCATTTGTACTGTTGTAGTTTATAGATTCTCTTGTATAGTGCTAACATTTTCTGCTTGCTCTTGATCCTTATCTTTCATGAAGATAACATTCCTGCTGATATCAATCTTATGAGCAGTGGGATCCCACAGACGATACCCCTTTACACCTTCAGCATACCCTAAGAAAATGCATCTTCTAAATTTTGGATCCAACTTCGTAGTTTCTTGGCCATTGAACATCACATAAGCAGGACTTCCAAATAAAAAGAGGTTGGAATAATCTACTGGATTACCAATTCACATCTCCATCGGCATCTTTAACTCAATTGCAGTTGATAGAGCTCGATTCACCACATAACAGGCGGTATTGACTGCTTCTGCCTAGAATTTTTTATCTAAGCTTGCAGTTATCGTCATCTCTTGTTCTTTCCAACAGAGTTATATTCATTCACTCTGCTACTCTATCTTATTGAGGAGTGTATGCCGTCGTGAATTGCCTTTCAATGCCTTCTTGCTTGCAAATTCATTAAATTCTTGACCAGTATATTATCCTCCATTATCTAACTACAAATACTTTATCTTCTTACCAGATTCAAGTTCCGCTCGCTCTTTTTGAAATTTGAAGACTGGAAGCACATCTGCTTTCCTCTTGATAGGAAATACCCAACATCTGCGCGAATAATCATCTATAAATGATACAAAGAAATTTACTCCTCCTAGGGATGTAACTGGTGCTTGCCATATATCAGAGTGAATCAATTCTAGAATTTCTTTGCTTCTAAACTTTGATGTGTTGAATTTCAATTGATGCTACTTACTCACAATATAATGCTCACAGAAGGGTATTGAAACCTTTGTAAGACCTAGAAGTAGATTATTTTATGCAAGTATCTTCATTTCTTGTTCTGACATATGTTTAAGATTTTTACGTCACAATATTACAAATTTGTTATCTGGATTAGTCACCGCAATGGGTGCCTCTCCTTCTTGCAAAGTTACTCCCTTCAGCATATATAGATTTGTAACAATCTTCTCTACTTTCATAAATAACAGTGCTCCTTTAATCACTTTCATGATCTTGTTTTGAATCTCAAATATGAAACCGAGATCATCCAGTTGTCTTACAAACAACAAATTCTTCTTCAGGCCCTCCATATGTGGCACTTTTTCAATAGTCTGCATTGTACCATCATACAACTTTAACTTGATGGTGCCAATACCAACGATCTTAATAGCTTGATCATTACAGTTGTACCCAGATCCTCTAGAGACAGATTCATACTGATGGAATTATTCTCTTCGAGAGGTCATATGAAAAGGAGCTGCTGAATCAAACAGCCAAACATCAACAAATCTTCTCTTTTCTCCAATAGTCTTTGTTGCTTTACAAACCATTGCGCTTCCATCATCTGAAGTACTTGAAATGTTTCCTTAAGGAACAGAATCTTTATTGCCACAATTGTGGCGCTTGCAGTTCTTCTTACTCTTGTATTTTGATCTACCATGACTATGACTCCCACTTGGGCCACGTTCCATTGATCTTCCTCTCATAACCGCCAAAGCCTCCGATTGTTGCGAATTTGCCAGCCTGTCTTTCTTACTTTTGCGCTGACTCTCTTCTTCCATAACAGCAGCTCTAATATTATCGAAGACTAAAGTGTCTGTGTTGTTTGTTCAATTGATGACGAGTTGATCATACGAATCTGGTAAACTTTGGAGTAGAAATTTCGCACGTTCACTTATCTCTATTGTGTGCCCCAATGATGTGAGTTGGAAAAATAGAGTATTTAAAGTATTTAAGTGCTCTGTCATCGAAGTGGATTCCGCCATGCGTAAAGTGTATAGTTGCCTCTTCAGAAAATTTTGTTGTGGAGTGATTTGGTCTCGTATAATTTTGTGAGGTGATCATATATTTCTTTCGCAATTTTCTTTTCCTCTATGCTAGATAATACTCCATCAGCTAAAGCTAGGTAAAGATTATCTACAGCATTCCCATCCATCTCGTTTCACATTTCTTCTGTGACTCCAGCTAGCCTTTTACTAATGGTCTCCAAACAATTATCTTTCCTTAAGATTGCCTTTATTTTTAGCTTTTACAGTGAGAAATTACTCTCGTTGAATTTTTCAATGTCGTACTTTGCCTCCATTACTTCTATCACAATTGTTTTATGAATAGTACCTTTGACAAGGTGAGTAATATTCTAACTTATCTTTTGATGTAAAGGATCCACACTTAGTGACAACGACAGAGCATGCAATAATTAGATATACACATGCAAAACTGGCTCTGATACCACTTGTTAGGAACAATTATGACTTGGATAGAGCTGGGTCGCAGCTAAAATGAAACTGAAAATATTGAAGATAAAATAGACACACATATTTTACGTAGAAAACCCCTAAATTAGAGTAAAAATCACAAGTAAGGATAAAAGAATTTTACTATAGGAAAAATAGACAATTACGAACTAGACTCATAAAATATACAAAATATTTTGTCTCACTTTTTTTTCTCTTTTGTCCCTCACTCTCGTTTCTTTTCTCTATTAATGGGATGTTTTGCTTTCTTCATCTCCTGCCTATTTATAGGCAAGAGACATGTGGGATAGCTGGCCATTTAGCCAGCTATCCTTGACTTTTTTTTATTTCAACTTAAGCACCGTTTTTGACAAAAAGTAGAGAACCAAAACCTTGTTTCATGTTGAAAGCATTGGTCGCATAATCACCTTACTTAAATTATCCACCGGCTGAATTTAAGTGGCAAAGATAAAACCAGTTCGTCCAATTTATTTTACATCCAAAAATCTCAACCTCATTTCTATTTGATGAAATTTTGATGTAATTATTCTTTCTTTAAATATTACATATCAAATATTCATTATTTTCGTTTAAGTTTAAGAAGTGCTTGGAAACAACAGTAAATTTAAATCTTATATTTACTATATTATTTATAATACCAATTTTGTTTATAATAATATTAGTATAAAATATAATATCTAAATGAAAGAACATTTAATCTTAATATGTTCAATCCTTTTATGAAATATTTGATATGTAATTAAATGTATAATATTTTAATTGTCATAAGGAATAGTAATGACTCAAAACTTAAACTGAATTCATTAAATATCTCAATCAAATAACTTAGCTTTTGCAATAATTATATATTCAACCTCTATAATAAAGAATATCATTGTAGTCTATAATTTTTTTTCAACTAATTGTATAATCACTAATAAAAAACATGTTCTATCCAAATCACCTACATAATCTAAAATAATATAACTAAGTAATCCTTTTTATTTTAAACATGCATTTGTAGTATCCAAATCCACTTTACGGTCTGTTAGTATTCCTTTTCAATATTTGACATTTATCTATTAATAACAGTAATCAGTTAAAATATAAGGATCATTAAATTTCATAATATACGTAATGTTAGTAACTACGTTCAAATACTACAAACAAGACATGTAATCAACATGACAATCTCTTTGTGTTGAGTGAGTAATTAAAAGAATACAATAAATTATAACTTGAGTACTAACAAGTTTGAAATTAGTCATGTTAAATCTCTCTAAAACCTTCTTAATATAACTCTATTGGATAAGACATAATATCATTTTGTCTTTATCTTGAAAGAATTCTATACCAAGAATTTTCTTTGCAATTCCCATATCTTTCATTCCAAACTATATATTCAATAAGAATCTTAATATTTTAACTTCAAATATATATGTTGAATCAATGGAGGTTTCAATCAAGGTATTTATCATAACAAAATATATGTACTACTAATTTTTTTTTCAATGTTGTCAATGAGAAGGAATATGAGAATACAATCTTACCGTATCAAACGATTATTTTAGAAAAGACAATGTTTGCAATCTTCAAGATCAAGATCAAGTCAAGAAAAAGATCAAGACACATCAAGATTATTATTGTAAGCTCATGTTGATGTCTTTGATAATCTAATAGGCTCATCATGCATAAACATTTTATTTCATTTCACAGCATGAGTCTTCATATTCACTAAAAGGTACTGAAGCTTTTGTTAATATAAAAGCATTTTGACCTTTCAAATAATCTTTAGGAATCATTTTGAAAAATGTGTTTAATCATATTTAAATTAAACAATTTGGTTTTGAACATTTGAAGTTATTAAAATCATGTTTTTTTGGGTGATTGATCAACTTATACGGGTTAGTGGTTGACCAATATAGGTTAAAGCTATTAAATTTTATATACCTTAAGTTTGTAGTAATATTAATTAATATATTGATCAATCAATGTTCCATATTGGTCAACCAATGTGTGTACTAGTCAGTCGGTGTTCTAATGGCTAATGAATCTAGAGCTTTCAATGCTATATTGGTTAACTAGTAGTTCTTAACTCTAACAACTTTTTGGATCCTAAAATATTATAAATATGTATTTTCTAATTAATTTTTGGATCAAGAAGATTTTGAGTGTCCTATACACACATTTCTAAGTAGTTTTTAATCATTTAAGCGTTCATTGTATCATTTTGAGTGTATGAGCTTTTTTGTGATTAGCAAAGCATCTAAGTGAGAATTGTTTAGTCATAAGCTATTTTTGGGTTTGATATCACTGTATTAGGTTATCAAAAGTGATTTGGGGTTCCTTTTCACCTTGAAGAAAGATTAAAAAGGATGTTCCTCTTTGGTAAAATAAGATATTATATAAAGGGTATTCTTTCCCTTAAAAGAAGAACTATAATGAAAATCAAATAGAGTCTTGAGAGTGGACATAAGCAAGGATTGTTTTTTGAACCATTATAAATTGTTTTGCATTTCTCTTCTTTTACTCTTTATTTTATTATTTACCAATGTAATTTAATTCGTTTACTTTTACTTATTTCTTGCATTTGTGATAATTTGGAGACACTATTATCAATTTAGTAAACTTTAGTTAAAATCTTGAGTTTACCTAATTCACCCCCTCTTTGGTGCCATTAGGGAATAACAAATGGTATTATAGTAGGTGTATAGAGCTAGAATTTTAAACAAAATCCTATAAGAAAGGTCATAATGGCATACTTAGGAGCATTACCATCATCCTTTAACCAAGAGGGTCAAAACATTATTAAAGCCCCTTTCTTTGATAGAAATGACTACCTTTATTGGAAAATAAGAATGAATTTTTTCTTGATGGATACAAATGTCAATTTATAGGACATTGTTTCAAGTGAACCATACATTCCTACTAAAATTATAGATGATAGAAAAGTCCTAAATTGAAAGAAGAATGGGATCCCAAGATAAAAGATTAATCTTCTTAAATAGTAAAGATGTCAAGATTTTGTTTTATGCATTATGGAGAAATGGATTCAATAGAGTATCTATATGTGAAACAACTTATGAAATTTGGCATACACTAGAAGTTACTTATGAAGGAACAAATCAAGTTAAGGAAAGAAAAGTTAGGATGATAACCCATCATTATGAATTGTTCCAAACGAAATATGATAGAAGCATTTCTAGCATGTATACTAGATTTATTGATGTTATCAATGCTCTTAAGGGTCCTGGTAAGACCTACACTAATGTTGCAATGGTGAGAAAGTTGTTTAGGTTATTACCAAAAATATGGGAAGCTAAAGTGATAGTTCATTAGAGGAGCTTACTGGATCTCTTCTTACATAAAATGAGCATCTAAGAGACACAAAAAGAAATAACGCTTTTAAAGAAAAAGAATTTAGCATTAAAGTGTGAAAGAAAGAATAAAGTAACGAGGAAGAAATATCATTTAGTGTTATTGCCCTAATCACTAGAAAATTCAAGAAATTCTTAAAGAATAAATCATCAAGAAGAAAGGGATACAAAGGTAATAAGATGGATTCAAAGTGCAAATCAAATAATATTATTTTCTTTGAATGTAAGATACCCAGACATATGAAGTCTCAATGTCCTCTCCTAAAAGAAAGTGACAAAACTGAAAGAAATGACAAGAAGGAGAAGAGGGACAAAGGCAATTAAAGCTTCCACTTGAGATGACACATTTGACTCCAAAAGTGAACATTCGGAGGGAGATATAGCTCACATGTGTTTCATGGAAAAAGATGATGACAATGTACTCTCTAACTATAAATTATTTGTAATGATAATAGTGATATTTATTTGACATATAATAAACTTATTGAGAGTCTCAAAATCATGAGCATAAAAAAGAAAAGGTTATCTTCTAAACTCAAAGAAGTTTAAAAGAATCTAGATACATGCTTGAGTAAAAATTAATAGATAAAGAGTGAATTACATCGCATTAAAACTTTTAAAGTTGTAACCATAATAGATAATCATAATTTAGACAATTTAAAGCATGAGAATGAAGAATTGAAGAAGGAAGTTGATTCTCTTAAGGACTCATAGTCCAAGTTTACTAAAGGAAGAGAGAAACTAGAAAACATGTTAGGAGCCCAAAAGAGATAATAGGCATGGAATTCGATATAGTCATGCAAATGCTTCCATCACCAAAACCACTTTTGTCAAAGGAAAGTATCTACATAGTGAAGAACCAATGCCTAGGATGATAAATAAACATAAAAACATCTACATCTAAACACACACACAACGCGACCACTAAAACACAAATTAGGCCCCCATGCTTTCTTGTATCATTCACAATCTAGACTGAGAATTCAACACTTTTAAGGAAAGAATAAGCAAAACTTCTATAAAAGAAAACACATGATAACATAGAATCGCACTCATGCCACACTAGGCCTTACACTAAGAATAACTATATGACACTTGTTCACACTCTACACAAGCATCATTATAATGAAAGAAACATGTTTCACATATACAATTATGCTAGAACTTTCCAAAAAGAACATTCAAATCACTAGCACAAAGAAGAAGTTTTCGTGACTTATATACATATACAAAAATAAGAAATGCTTTTGTGAATCAAAGTTATAATGGTTATCATCATACTATCAAATCATATGATATGATATGTTATTTTTGTGGTAAATATAGACATGTGGATAAATTATACTTTTTTAAACAAAGGACAATGAATAAACCTTCTAGTAAATGGGTTAAAAAGAAGAAGAAGACTAGAAAATAAGGACCCAAGCTCATTTCAGTACCTAAAATACATTAATTGGATTATTTTGTAGGTTCCTAAGAAAACGAGGAACAAATGGTATATAGATCAGTAATGCGTCCTAA
Organism: Erythroxylum fimbriatum; assembly: GCA_026770325.2. Classification (NCBI taxonomy): domain Eukaryota; kingdom Viridiplantae; phylum Streptophyta; class Magnoliopsida; order Malpighiales; family Erythroxylaceae; genus Erythroxylum; species Erythroxylum fimbriatum. The sequence continues at coordinate 308,385 of JANZLH020000389.1, forward strand.
TTTTCAACTCTTAGAGACAAAGATAGAGGATTTATCACCTTTGAAGATATGCCAAGGGTAAGATAATTGGCATTGGCAAAGTTGATAAGAAAGACCGCACAATTATTGATAATGTACTCTTAATGGGTGGATTAAAGCATAACTTATTAAGTGTGAGTCAATTATATCACAAAGGCTACAAGTACGCTTTAAAGGGAGATCATGCATTATATTTAGATTAAATGACAATAGCATTGCATTTTTAAGAAAAAAAGAAGAAGGAAATATATAAATACAATTGATCCTGATGATTTCTTTAACCAAGAGACGAAGTGTCTAATGTCTATTAGTGAAGATTTATGGATTTGGCATAAGAGACTCGGACATATAAGCATAAACCACATCTCTAACCTAAATTCCAAAAAACTTGTAAATGGACTCCTAAACGTCAAATTTGTGAAAGATAAGATCTGTGGAGCTTACCAAATGGGAAAACAAACCAAAAACTCATTCTGAAGTAAAAAAATTAGTAACTTCCACTAGACTCTTACAATTAATTCATATAGAATAATTTGAACCAACTAGGGTTAGTAGCTTATGTGGTAAATTTTATGCTTTTTTCACAATTAATGATTTCAGTAGATTCACTTAGGTATTATTCTTAGCAAACAAAGGTGAATGTATTAAGGCATTTGCCAAATTTATCAAAACGGTACAAAATGAAAAGGAAGTTTCTATTACTTCTACTAGAAGTAACCATAGTAGAGATTTTGAAAATGAAAAGTTTGAAACATTTTGTGAAGATAATGGTATTTTTGGCAATGTTCTTCACTATGAAGCCCTCAATAAAATGGAGTTGTTAAAAGAAAAAATAGAAATTTACAAGAAATGGCTAGAACCATGATGAATGAGTATGATCTTCCTAAGTATTTTTGGACAGAGGCAGTCACCACCGTTTTTCATATTTTTAATACATCCTACATAAGACTTGTAGGAAAATCCTGGGAGATACATCATATGTACCAGGTGCGGAAAACAAAAATTTTTGTTACCGGGACCTTCCCGAAAGCCAGGATCCATGTGTCTGTATGCAAACTCAAACCTGAATAGCCAATAGAGACTATCTCTAAAGGTATCCACGCAGAGATCAGAAAACCTAACCGGGACAAACCCTTTTGACCCGGGAATAGCTAGGACAAATTAAAAGCTGCTAGACCTTACCTTTGTCCTTGGAGAGCTTAGAATCAACGTTGAACCTTGGGAGAAGAGAGAAATCGGTGATGCTTTCAAAAGGAAGAAGAAAAGGACTTTACTTAACAAATTAAGTAACATTTCTTCTAAAACCCTAAGCCACCGAATTTTCATATGCCATCCACGACCATCAGCATATATATAGTGTCTGTAACACTTTTAAGACACCAATAGAGAGCTAACATATTGATGGCACACCAAATAAGGCATTAAATGGCAAAATCCCACCATAGTAGTACACCAGCTATTAGCTCATTCTCTAAAAATTTTCTCTAGAAGAAATAGCGGGTGCACCATTTGAAGATATATGAGGATAGTAGTGGAGGGATAAATTAGACAATTCACCAACCATTTGTTTTTAGCTCAAAAAAAGGTTCAGTGACAAACAGGTAGACAAAAGGTAGCCTAGAGTTTATAAGAAGTTTGAGAGTCTGATGGAGCATATAGTTGAGGAAGGTGAGAGCAAGATAACATTATTTGAGTAAAGGGATCGTAAAGAAAACGAGCATAAGGGGAAGGAGTATATGGGTGGAGAAGGACGAGTTCCTGAGTAAGGAGAGGAAGAGAAAGGAAGCATTAAGGAGTAGTGGAGGAAAGTTATCAAGGTTCAAAGGAGAATTCTAGGGTTGAGTCATGTGGAAAGAAGACATAATGCCTTAAGTGATTATAGTAGAAGGAGATAGAGAGAAAATTTTCTAAATACCATTTTTAAAATGGTAATAAAGGAAAGGTGGGAGAAGAAGTGAGAGATAAAAATAGTAAAATACCCTTTTTTCTTAAAAATAGAAGAAAGAAGCAATTTGAAGTAACAAGGTAAAGTCAAGAGAACTAGAAGACGAAGGACCTAATCACAGATGAGAAAAGAGAAGAATTAACGAATAACACTAGGAACAAAAGGTACCTAAGAAGAAGCTAGCTTAAAAAGAAACATAGAAGAGTAAGAAGAAGTAATATTCTCTCTTTACATAAGGAAGTGTCAATTTTAAGTTAGAACTATAATTTGATTTGAACTTAAGAATGAATAGGGAAAAATTAGACAAACATGTCAACAAGATTGGAGGCTCTCCTTCATAAGAATTCATTCAAAGCATAGTAATATTTAAATAAACAATATCAAATGTTAATTTTTAAGTTTGTTTATTAAACATAATAAAAATTGAATAACGATAAATTAAACTAGTTAAATCTTGTAAATGGCTCAATTATAGGCTTGCTAAGCAATTGTATCATTTATTTAATTTCAATGACCATCTTCTAAATTTAGTTTCTAAATTTTACATAAGAAAAGGTAGAGCTGTTGTATAGACAAAAGAAGAGTTGTTGGTGTAGTGCATTGTAACACTACATAAAATAAACTAGACATATTACTATAGTAGTGGTACGTCTAGGTCGATCCTACAGAGATTAATTCCAATTACTTTCCTAGATTCTACGTATATGTAAAACAGGGAGTTTGGTTCGATACAAATTAGAAAACAACATTGGTTCTGTCTGAATTTGATAGGGATGGACGTCGTTGCTTGGATCCATGATTCTGTGTGACTTTAGCTAGAGAATACCTGCAAAACAATGGAAGGCACGTCGGAGTTGATTCCGGCAAGCCCCTCCGCCGCTCAAGTTAGTGAGGGTTTTGGTGGCCAAGAACAGAGAATATTAGGGTTCTAATCTCGTACCTGTTTCATGGTGAGATAATACCTTATATAAGAAATTCCTGCTAGGTTTAGGTTACTATTCGTGAATAGGCCGATCAACCTACGAGCGATTTTACGCCCGGGCCCGGGCCCAGCATGACCGGCCCAACCATAAGCCTCCCTTACTCCTCGAGTCTGATCATGGAGAAGGGTCGAAAGAGTACACGAGTATTATGTGACTCGTCTCTATGACAACTCAGGATTAGCCAGATCGATCGGACTTTGAATCCTAGTGCACGAAGGCTCGTGGCCGATCGGTCTGATGTAGAGGCTCGGTGTATGATAGCTTGCGATAGGGTTGATCGATCGGATGTAGACGTCTAATCAAAGCATAGAGTTTAATCGGTACTTATGGCACATATCCACTGGTGGATTTTCAGAATTTGAGATGAAGCGTCCTTTTAACCACTGTGTAGCTGTCATGTGCGTCCTTTCAACTAATTTGAAATGAAGCATCTTTTTAACTGTTGTGCAGCTGTCATGTGCATCTCTTCAACTGTTGCGCCGCTCCGAGTCTCTGACAACCCTAATTCGCCACAGCTCAGCTGGTCTCTATTATAAATGCTCGGAATCGATACACTCCTTCACTTTCTGCATATTCGGCTCTCCGTTTTCTGCTTTCTCTACTCTGTATCTCTTTATTTGCAATCACCGGATTTTTTTTCCACCGTCGTTTAAATACCAAATTCCAATCACTAAACTAGGTACGTCCTCTTTCCTCCCTTCCTCCTATAAATTTCCTTTTTGCATTCATGTCGTCAACTATTCCTAGAGATGAGATTAGGCCTAGAAATGAAACCGCCGCCTCCTCCTCTTGTTCATCGCCTGCTCGTCCAGCTTCATCACGGCCGCCTGTGGGTTTTAGCGAAGAGTTTGATGAGGTCCGCCGGGAACGGGCCGCCGAAAGTACTTTGCAAATAGTCGGGCCACTTGAAATACTGGCCGAAGCGATGGAGGTGTCGGAGGCAAGGCCAAATGAGGAGGTCATGGCGAGTGACCGGAAAGATGGGCAGGTCGTTGAAGCGCCACCGAGCGACCCATCAACGATGACCGAAAGGGAACTGAATCGATCGACCATCAAGTATAACATCCCTTCGTCATGGGGACCCAGGCTGGCCTCAAAGAACGAATGGATTCATAGCATTATGGGGGCTACTTTGCTGTTACAGACAGATTTTTCTCGATCGGTGGTATGAAGCTTCCATACGCCCCCATCGTCGAGGAGGTATGCCGTGCTTGTGAGTTGAGGCCGAGCCAAATCCCTCCGAATAGTTGGAGGTTCCTTAACAGTCTTGCCCTGTTGTGCCACCACTTCGGATGTTCTCCATCGATCGGCATGCTGCGACATTTCTTGAGAATGAATCAAAGCTCAGGCGTCGGTAGCGGGATCCCTCATCTCCAGTATAAGGACGTAAGGTATCGACCTGCTGGGACAATCGGGTCGATCAAGGGCTGGAAGACGAAGTATTTCTTTGTGAGGCAGCCGGGATCTACCTTTGAATCCAGGCAGTAGAGATAGCCCCTGGCTGAGCGATGGAACGACATTTCAAATCTGTTCCTTACTAGGGAGGAATAGGAGGTGGTCGATCGAATTAAGTCGCTCGGTCGGTATGATTTTGATCGTCTTATTCTAGGGTATCGTGGGGGGGCCTCGGTCGATTCATTTTTAATTGACCCCACCTCATATAAACGGGCTAGGAGAAGAAACTACTCCTTCTGGTTGATTCCTCGTAGTTTAACTAGTTGTTGTATTCATAAGAATTAGTCTCAATTTCTAACCTGCTTCTATAATTGCGCAGTCATGGCAAAGCTCAAGGATTTCGCCGGGTCCTCCAGCACCTCCAAGGGCAAGCGCAAAGTTGCTAGGCCTTCTGTGAAGACGAAGGAGCAAAGCAAGAAGGGGGAGGTCGGCAGAGACGTCGTCCAGCCGATGGTGCTTGACCAGTCCGCAGCGTTGCTGGCCCTTCCATCGAATGAGGACCGACCTATCGAGCCGGCATCATTACCGGTCCAGCAGTAGAGTGAGGACCGAGCAGTTTCGGAGGAGGACGTTGAAAGACCGCTCAAGAGAAAGAAGACCGCTCGGAGTCTTGAGCGATCGTCTTGCCAATTGGGCGAGGCGTCCTGCCAATTGGGCAAGGGCAGAGGAAAGGAGCGTGTGCCCCGGTCAGACAAGGGAAAGGGAAAGTGGGTGTCCACGATCAGCCTTGATAAGACTGCATCGCTTAGGGACATCAACGTGGCTCTTCACGTCGCTCAGAAGATCGTTCCTCCCGAGGATGAAAGGTTTTTGGATTCGTTGAATAATCAGGAGCTGATGGCCAATCTCGTTCGTGGCTGTGCCAGGGATTTGGCATTCGCCTCTGCGATGCATCGATGCATCGATCAGTTTGCTGAGACTTCCCGATCGCTGGACCGGGAGGTTAAAGATATTCTTAAGCAGGTCAATGTTTTGAGAGCTGAGCTTTCAGAGGCGAAGGAGGAGAAAGATGTTTTGCGAGCTCAGCTCTCTTCGTTGGAGGAGGAGAAGAGTGTATTGGAGGAAGAGAAGAGCATTTTGAGAGCTCAACTTGCTTTGGGCGAGGAGGCGAAGAGTAGAGTTGCTGCTTCCAGAGATGAGTTGGAGAGTGAATGTCGAGCGTTACAGCTCAGTAATGAGGGCCTAAGGGCAGAAGTGCTCAGGGCCAACTCAAAAGTGAAAATGGAGGAGGAGCTTCGTTTGAAAGTCCTCCTTGACTGTCATGAAGCAGTAATGGACAAAATGAAGGCTGAGAGGAAGTTGCGGGAACTGCAAGGCTCCATCAAGGAGCAAAGGGTTGAGGCGATCAAGCGATGGAAAAAGCGATACCTACACGAGGAGTGCAAAGAATTTGCTTGCGACTTGGCTCTTTCCATCTTGAAGAACTGCCACAGTGTTTGCGTCCCTGACGGGTCGGATGGCCCTTCATTCGAGGACTATGCTGAGCCAATACTTCCCTCAGACCTTGGCCTTTCTCTTGAGGAGTTAAAGGAGATAGCTGAGCAGGAAAGAAAGGTGCTACTGGATGAGATGCTGGACCTGAGTTCAGATGAGGAAGAGGGTGTCTCTCCGTTGTCTTCTCCTCCCGATCTGGCTGCTGGCACTTCCTCCCCAACCGTGGGGTCAAAATGATTTTTTCCTTTCCAAGGCTTATCTAGTCGGGCTTATGACCAGAACAACAATTTAAGGAAATAAAAACTCTTATTTTTATTTTTCGTTGTCTTCTTTATTCCGTGAATGAAGATTAGAGTTGTGTCGAATAATAGTCAGTGAACGAGCGTGCTCGATACATATGGATCGATCGATCCTGAGGTTCAGAGGATCGTTTCTGCTCGATGAGAAGGAACCAGTCTGAACGATGCTGAGGTCGAGCGATCCAAGATTTTGGCTCTCGACATCGCCTAGTTTCAAGATCCTGTCTTGGCAACCTGGCTGAACGATATCGAGGCCGAGCGATGCGAGATTGTTTTCTCGGCATCGCCTGGTTCCAAGATCCTGTCTTGGCAACCTAGCCGAACGATGTCGAGGTCGAGCAATCTGAGATTGTTTTCTCAGCATCGCCTGGTTCCAAGATCCTGTCTTGGCAACCCGGCCTAACAGTGTCGAGGCTGAGCGATCCGAGATTGTTTTCTCAGCATTGCCTGGTTTCAAGATCCTGTCTTGGCAACTTGGCCGAACGGTGTCGAGGCCAAGCGATCCGAGATTGTTTTCTCGGCATCGCCTGGTTCCAAGATCCTGTCCTGGCAACCTGGACGAACGATGTTGATTGCAATCAATCTGTTTTTTCGTTTTAGCTCATCTTGACGAGACTCTTTCTGTCGAGAAACTTGAGACCCTTTATTGATGATGATAAGGGCATGGGCCGTTAAAAAACCTGACTGGCAAGGCCAGGAAAAAGGTACCCACTACAAATGTGTAAGCAGCAATAAAGTATAAGATAAAGAAACAAATAAAGCAAAGCTTATCTATTAATAACGCGTCTTCAGGTTTTGAGAATTCCACGGCCTCGGTAGAATCTTGCCGTTTCGTCGGCTACTGCTCCCTCAAGGGTTCTTGTTTCTGCCAAGTAGCATTCCTTAGCAATTCTTTGCTGACCCGTTTCAATACCGATGCCATGGGGTGTTGGGAACTTCATCGCTTGATAGTGGGTTGAAATGACAGCTCTGAGGGCAATTTTTGTAGCTCTTCCAATTATCACCTTATATGCTGCTACGAACTTCACGACCAAGAATTCAACATTCTTCTCTACTTGACATGGCTTTTGTCCAAAATTTACGTTTAAGAGGACTCGGGAAAATGGGTAGGCTGATGCCCCTGTTACCCCTTTGACGGGTCCTTCTATTGGCAGTAGCCGCTCCTCCAGAATCTCCATCTGCTTAAAAGCATCGTAATATAGTAGGTCGACCGGGCTGCTTGTGTCAATCATTACTCGTTTCACTTCGCTACCGTCCATGTTCAGGGTGACCACTAGTGCATCATCACGAGGACAGCTAACACCCTGCAGATCAGATTCATCAAACGAGATCAGATCAGGGTGACCACTAGTGCATCACTTCACTACCTGTCTGGCGTACCACTAGTGCATCACTACGCTTTGTGTTTTTCAACACTTCCTCGAGCTGGATATACTTGTCCGCCCGGCTTTTTATCTCTTTAATTGTATTGGGCTGATCAAGGGCCAATGATTTTTTGAACTCTTCGTCCCTCGTGTTGCTCATGAGTGCCACTAACATGGACGAACAGGTGAGGTCAGGGACTTCAACAGCTTCGTTGTTAAATCGGGTGATGAACTCCCGTAAACTCTCGTTCCTTCCTTGGGTCAACTGCATCACCTCCAAGGCAGTCTTCTGTGGCCATTTACTTGTCACAAATTGGTTGAGGAACAGTAACTTAAATTCCTCAAAGTAAGTGATGCAACCCGGGGGTAGATTATTGAACTATCGTCGAGCTCCTTCTTAAAAGGCAGTACAGAACGCCTTATGCATCAGGGACGCAATGTAGGTTCATCATTGATTGAAAGTGCTGTAAATAGTCGAGGGGGTCGGTCTTTCTAGTATATTTTTCAAGCGTCGGTATCGTAGTACCGACCGCTAGGAGGCTATCCAGGATCTCTGGGATGAATGAAGAGTTGTACCGTGTTGACGGATAATCTGGACGGGAATTCATGGCCACATTGATTCGATCGTCCATAATTTTTTCAAGGGCTTCAACAGAATGGTAATCGGCCATCACACCGGTCCGCCGAGCGGGGGTCTGATGTTGTTGCGGCTGAGACTGTAGAATTTTACGAATCAATAGATCAGCCGCTTCCTCTATCTGTTTTCGGGTGAGGGAGGTTTGTTGTGGTGCAGGAGGTTTTGTGTCTAGATGATGCTGGGAGTTAGGATGTGAATTGGTCTCGGCATTGTCCTCCAGGGCTACGTTCTGTTCTTCTTGTTCTTGGTTTTGAGGTTGTGGTTGATTATTCGGGTGCGGAGATTGTGTGTGGGAATCGTGATGTGTTGGCGGGAGAGTGGCAGGGAACTGCAATCCCATCCGCTGTAGCGCAAATGCCGCGACAGCGGCTATATCAGGGTTAGCTGCTGCCGCCTGACTGATCTGAGTGTTTCTGGACTTGATGGGGCTGGACATTACTGTTTGGATCCATGATTCTGTGTGACTTCGACTGTTGAATACCTGCAAAACAACAGAAGGCACGCCAGGGGTTGATAGCCGGCAGGCCCCTCCGACTCTCAAATTAGTCTTTTTGAGATGGTATCGGTAGCAAAGAGCCGAGGAGGCCAGGGTTCTAGCGTCGTACTTGTATAATGGGAAAATAGTACGTTATATATGGAATCGCTGCTAGATTTAGGTCTTCACGTAGGTCTTTACGTATGCATGGGAGGTTATCACCTACGAATGGGCCGTCAACACCTAGACTTGGGCCCGGGCCTAGCATGGTCGACCTAACCAGGTTGGAATGAGTATTTATGGAAAGAATGTTTTTAAAAAATAAATAAAATAATTTAATAAATAAAGAGTGTTACACCTAATCTTAAAGCCTAAGCTACAAGGCAAACAAAGTTATTTAAGATAGCAACAATGACTCGTAGCTTGAAATTCAGTCGTGTATGTATTTCACTAATGTGCCACCTAGTCGCCATTGCTAAGGAGATTAAAGTAGTGATGACATTTGATTTAATGATATCTCTAATACAATATAGAGTTTTAAAGTAGAAGGCATTTGAACATAAAACTTTCCCTCCGAAAATATATTCATTCCTTTCTTTCCATATAACATAAATGGTAGCACAAAAGAATGTCCTTGTAATAAGAAAATTAGCATTATTCATGTACATCTTAGATGACTACTCTACTAATAGTTCTGAGTTATCCCCATTAAAGAAATTTTCATTCAGTTGTTGGACATAAGATTATAATCCCTAAGAGAAAGCATATTTGAAGAAGAGATGGTCGTTATTTTCATCATCATTGTGGTAGAGTTGACAAATAAAAGATGTAATGGCAAACCAAACTATAAAAGAGATCTTAGGAGGAGTGCAACAATTCCATACTAGCTGCTTTTAATGGACTTCAGGCATGGGGTTCCTAAAGACTTGATAACACGACATATTATGAAGCAAGCTAGAGAGTGTCTAATTTGACAAATAGCATCCTATCTCTGTTGATTGGGGGATAGCTAGGCAAACTATCTTTGATGAACTAGAAGCCACTTTGTTTGACATACCATTTATTATCATTAACAAGCTCAGAGACTTTGGCTTTTGCTTTATCATGAGTCTCAAACAGAAAGCTTGGGGAATCAAGTATAGAGGCCCCACATTAGACCAATTATCAAACCAAAGCTAGGTGAACTTGCCATTATTAATGTTATATTTGATTTCATGGCATAGTTTGCTTCTCAATTTCGGAATATTAATTATTGTCCAAAAGGAATTAATATGAGGTTTGATCTCCCAAACATTATGGTTTTCTAGATAGTGAGAGTAAACCCATTTGACCCAAAGAGATTCTTTGTCTATGAGGATCCTCTAGTTTCTTTTAATAAGCAATACATTTTTACTTAGCTAGTCTCCGTAGGCAAGCCAACATCTTCATGTTTCACCTTAGCATGAGGCTTCTAAAAAGCATCCTTTATTTAAGGGAAATTCCTCATAATTTCTTCTAGGCCATCTATGATACTCCTACCTAGTGCCATATAAGAAATCTAATAGGCAAGCAAGTTATTAAGGATTGATTTGATAAATTTAGCTATATCTACATAAGTAAGGCTTTTATTAGCCCAATGGCCAATCCTCTTATGCTAGAATCAAAGATGGCTTAATAGTTAGCAAAAATTGTCCTTCTAGTTGTAATATAAATGCCAAGAAACCTGAAAGGGAGCTTCCCAATGCTTAGAATTGTAACAGAAGAAAGATAATTAGCATGGTATTTAACGACATTAGAAACAAGGATGAAATTATTTTCTCCATTGAAGCTTAATCATAAGAATGAACATAACCTAGTAAGAGATTCTATAATGACGTTGATGGATGTAGCTTTAGCTTTGCAAAATAGAAGCAAGTCATCTATAAAGGACATATTAAAGATCCTTTGGTTCAAACATTTAGGATGAAACTTCAAAGCAAGTTCTTTTCTATATTTTCTAAGCAAGTCTAGTGAGCACTTTTATGCAAATTGAAATAGGATCCCCTTTCTTAGTGTCTGTTTGAATGTGCTTATACCAGTAAAGTTTTTGTTAGTAGAGCTTTTGTCAGTAGAGTTTTTTTTGATAAGAGATTTTCTAAGAAGCCAGTTGACTGTTTGGCTGCCATTTAAAACAGAGCTTTTTTTAAAGAGTTTCATACAGTAGACTGTTTGACAACATAAAAATAAAAAGTACTTTTAATTTTAACTATATTTTATTTTGTAATAAAAATTATTTATGCATATAAATAT
>JANZLH020000389.1:354549-371140 GCA_026770325.2 Erythroxylum fimbriatum
ATATTTTAAAGTGCTTTTAAAATATAATCTTTATAATTAATATTTTATAAATTTAAGGTTAATTTTAAAATTAAAATTATAAACATAAATATAATGTCAAGAATGACACTTATTTTTAATAATTAAAATGTATCCAAAACGACACTTATTATGAATCAAAGGATCTAACATATTTAAATGCCCACTTGTTGAAACATTTCGAAAATGCCGGCGAATTTTGACATCCACTAAAGGGTAGGAGTTTTTTCTCTTTTTATTTTTTGAAAAAGTAAACGCGTGGCTCCGATTGTTTTGGCTGTTAGTAATAGAAACGTTGAGAACTGAAACTTAGTACGACGCCAACTTCAACCTTTTCCCTTTTGTATGTGGGGATTCTTTAAACTTTTTTGAGTATGTATGGCAATCTTGTTATGTCGTGCTTCTGGATATGGCTAGCTGGCTACCTCTATGAAGTGAGTTTTACTGTTAAAGCAGTTACATATATAAACCATGCATGGACAATCAACTGCCAACTGTTTCTAAAAAATAAACGTTGGGTGTCAGGCTCAGGGACAAGGGAATAAGGAAGTAAGAGCCTAGGTGCTTTGAACAAGTCAGTGTTACCTGCTTTCGTCTTACCTGGTTCTAGTTCTCAGACGTACATGTTAACAGCTGGTTACCTCAGTGCATTCATTATAAATGCAGTTAAAGGCTAATTTCAAAACATTGGACTACGTGTGACAATCATCATTTAACATTAAAATATCATCTTGAGAATATCAAATACTCTTTAAGAATATCAAGTTCAACTCGATATAAAAGCCCAACACAATTTCAGTATAAAAACAGCATATTATCTTTTCACATTAAAGGGACAAGAGTGTGTCCAATTTCAAAGACAAGAGTCTGTTACAACGCGTGAGGCAGTTTGAGAAACACATTCGAGTAGATCGAAGAATCTGAACATATGACTTTTGTTGTTCGACCCTCGTCAAGAAAATATGCACGAAAGCAACATCTGGCAATTGTAGTACATCACAAAACTAATTACTAATGTGACGCGTTACTGGGACCAACATCAAGTTTTTTTAAGTTGTATATTTAAAAAAATTTCTTGACTTGGGTCAAGTCGGGTGATCGTTACTCTCTCATCTTACAAATGAAGGGATTTACAATCTCTCACGGATATATATATATGTTTTGGTCTGTATGTTCGCATTCTTGAAAACGACTTGCCGTGTTATCTCTATCATTATCACCGTTGTCAACACAGGAGCTTCCCTTTAAGATCAGGCATCAAAGGTCAAATTCACCACGTGAAAAGAGCAGAGCGTGTGTAAGTGAAGTGAAATCAACGCTAATGAAGAAATCTGTGCTTTTACTTATCTGGTCTCGGACATACGCGTACCAAGGCTGCTTGTTTTGGAACTCTGATTGGTAAGTACTGATAACCACCACTAAGGTTTACAAATTTTGCTTTTCTATACAATTTTTAAAGATGGAGTTTCTTTAAAAAATTTCAAATTGAGGAAGTGAATAAATTGAAATTTACGAAATGGTCCCAAATACTCTTAAGAATACAAAGTTAAACCCCGTATATATAAATGCTACCCAAGAAGTCATCTCAATTACAGTATGAAAAAGAACATAATCATCTCTGACATTAAATGGAAGGAGCATGGCCATGGGAACGCAAACATCTCATTTCGTGTTAACGTTTGACTTTGATTGTTACCTTACAGCACTAGATTAAACTTTTTTCCAATCTTAGATGCAAAGAAATTTGATTTGTAAGAAGAACGCTACTGAGTGGCGATGTGGGCTTGCTATTCTTGTTCACTCCCCTTCTCGCTCGATTTCGTTTCCACAGTTATCAACCAGTCTGAGGCTTCAGTGGGCCTTTTCTTTAGGCTTCTTTCCTTCTACAAACATCAGCCCAATGTTTACTTTTTTTTATATCTTTAGCCCAAATGCAATGTACATCAAATGGAGTTTTTTGAGAAAGAGTAAAAGGAATTATTTGATTTTAATATTAGATTCATTTTCTACAATAAATTTAATATTTCTTTATGAAATGTGTAGCTGTATTTGTCAAAGTTACAAGTGACGAAGCATCAAAACACACAAATCATATTGAAAACCTCCAAGAATTTATATCTATAGCTGCTAAAACTATTTCAAATAAATTTTAGAGTTCTGTTACGAATAAACTTTACATTTCAAAGTTTTGTTTTGAATAAATTTTATATTTGTTTTGAAAACCACCAAGAATTTATATTTCGAGTAAATTTCATGTTAGGGTATTATTTTTATTACAAATAGCTATACAATGGTACAACTTGTTAACTTCCCTTATTTTTCATTATTTTATCAATAAATTTGATTTCTTCTATTTTTAAATATTGAATTAAATTTGGTGTATTTTTTTATTATATTAAAATAGACTGCTTTTGTACTACATTAGGCGGTATCTAAGCTTTGAAACTCGAGATTTGTTCTTTTGACAATAGCCAACAATACCACGAATAAAGTTTATAGGCTAATCAAAGTTTTGAGAGTAATTGAAGAAAATAGGGAGCTAATTCGTAATATAATTGACAACTAGCAAAGATAAATGATCAATTGCAAGTGTTGTTGTGAGGAGATAATAATAGGAGAATTGAGAATCAAGTTGATTGGGAACATTTCCCTACAAGATTTACTTGAATTTGAAATCCTACACCATGGGATTATAACAATAGTTCTAGTGATGAGAAAATTCGTTTTTGCGGTTTTTGTGTGTGTGTATTTGATTACGTAAAAGTGGTATACATAAAGCTAACTATGAAAAACGGGCCAAAAAGAACAAAAAAAGAGTCCCGGGTCGTCGAAAATCGCCCTCCCCACCGTCTGTCGCATGCACCACATGCACTCGACGGTGCTACAGTATCAGGGGGAGAGGTGGTACAGATGGCGCGTACGTTGCAGGTGTCAATCGAGTGCCGCCAAGTGGCTCCATGCACGTTGCGTTGCGCCCGCCTCACGCGGTGCACTCTCCCACCAGCACGGAACAACTAGTGCGTGCGACACACGTACCCGCATCGATTCCGACACGTGGAAGGTAGGGATTTAGACACGTGGCGGCGTGCGTAACGCACGCGTTTGAGCGTGGGGGGCATGTTTGTACTCTGATCGCTTTTATGTAAGGTCTAATTACATATATTATGTATTCAGTCTAAAGGTGTTTCATAATATGTGTGATCAGATTCTCAATATAGATACTGCTTTGATGCTTTAAGTATCATTGTTATCCTGCATTTATACTGATCTTTACATTGTCTTTTCTATTTTACAGTCACCTTTTCTGTAAACAACAATACTGTCACAATTGAGACCTTAAATGATTTCAATTTCAAGAAGTGAAAGAAGGATGTGGAGTTTGCACTAGAGATGGCTGACGTCGGTATGATGATGCACATCGACTTCTCCACTTACAGATATCAGCTCAGAAGCTGATAAAGCAACTAGGACTGTCTGGGAGCCGTCAAATAGGATGTGTTATTTGATCATTAAGGGGTCGATCCCAGATCATTTGCTGAGTGAATTACCAGATATGACCATAGCGAAGGAGTTTATGGATGACATTTCCTAGAGATAAAGGGTGTCTTCTCATGCGAAGCAGAGCACCTTGCTTAAGGAGCTATTCTCTATAAAGTACACAGGAGAAGGAGGCGCTTGAGAGTACATTATCAAGATGGTACACCTTCAGACTAGGTTGAAGGCGCTTGATTTACCAAAACCTGATAATCTCATAGTGCATCAGGCACTAAATACTCTCCCCCGAGAGTTTGAGATGTTGGTTACTTCCTACATCTCTCAAGATGAGGTCTGGGACATCAATGCCTTGATTTCTCGGTGTGCTGTAGTGGAGGAGAAGATTAATAGTTCTCTTCATACAGCTATATTTGCGGCTACCAAAAGTAAGGGGAAGGCTAAGCCCCAATAGTCTAAGGGTAAGGGTAAGAAACCTAAGCCTTCTCTAAAGATTCAGACTGGACAGCCCAGCATTGCTAAGGGGCCACATGACCTAAAGGGAATTGAGAATCAAGTTGATAGGGAAGATTTCCCTACAAGATGTACTCGAATTCGAAATCCTACACCATGGGATTATAACAATAATTCTAATGATGAGGAAATTGTTCATCAAAGATGTGGTAGAGAGAATATGATACAAACTACAAGTAGATATAACATTATTTACAGGAGAATTGGATATAGAGGTGTTATTGGATTGATTAGCAGAGGTAGAAGGCTTCTTTGACTATATTGAAATTCTGAAAGAGAGGAAGCACTACAACAAAGTAGATAATAGGCTACCAAAAAAAATAACCTAGCCAATTGTTCCAAAAACATCATCTATGGTTATTTATGACATTTCTATTTCATCATATGAAGTGTTTCTAAATCCCTATAGCTAAAAATTATAGACAACGTCTTTAGAAACTGTAGACAAAAAGTATTAGCTACAGAATTGTTAGTTAAAGCACTAAAAAATGTAATGCCTAATATAAGTCGTCCTTCAAGGGAAAACATTTGACGCCAAATGATTGACAAATTCTTTCGTAGCTATATAGTATTTCCTACATTTTTTATAACACAATGATATGCTATTTGCTATGTTTTCTATAATGTAGTGATATATTATTTGCTACATCTTTTATAATGTAGCAATATGTTATTTGCTGCGTTTTTTGTTTCGTAAGTAAAATAATTTTAACTATGTTTTTTAATTTCATAAGGAAAGACTTTTAATCCATGATTTTGAGCTATACATTTTGTATATAATTTATCAATATATTTTTATTGTGAATTAATTGGTTATTATTGTAAAATTAAATCTTAGAGAAATATAATTAAGTCAAAATGTCAAGCATTCCATATATAAAGTAAAATTATATAAATATCATCGAATTATATCAAAAAAGTAATATAATACTAAAGGATGATCCTTTATTCCTATATAAGATATTAATGATAGTTCAAGCAATTCTTATAAATAAAACAATAAAATAAAGAGATCATTTCATAAATTGAAATATGTCTGATATTGATAAAGATGGTCAAATTAGAAAAATATTTAAGTATAGCCCGAACGACTACTTAGTGTTATTCAAGTCCATGGACCTGTAACAAATAACAAGGTTGGTTAAAATTAACTAAAAGTATTGTAAGACAATTGATACACTAAGTATTTGGTTCTAATTAAAGCAAACATCACATAACTTTACTATTCACAATATAATCACTCATCAGTTGCATCTTCATCCATTCTGTAATCCGAGAAACAAGTATTAAAATTAAATTAAGTATATATAGGAAGTGATAGAATAAAGATAAGAGGTATAATTAATGCCCTTCAATTTCCTCTTCCTTTTCATCATAATTCGGGTCAAGTAACCTTTTGAATAACATATCATGTTTTGCTAATTTAGCTCAAGTTTCTTCTCTCCTGATTACTTCAGCTTGTAATACGACCTTAAGTTTGTTGTTTTCCTCTTGGAGTTATTTAATCATCGTCTTATATATAGAGTTTGAAACATTTAGCTTAGAGTCGTAGCTAATTCCTTTCACATAACCAGAATGAGTACCAAGTGTTGTCTCACAAATCTTAGCTACATTAAGCTCATTCCCCTCAAACTTAGACTTCTCTGATATCTCTTACATCTTATTCTAAAATAAAAGAAGAAAACCAATATTCAATCTATATATTACTACTTACTATTACATTAATAAATGAACACAAATTTATCCTTACATAGTTGTTTTCTGCTTCTTGTGACATTCATCCTTTACCTTCCTTATAGTGAGTGACTTTATATACTGTGATCCTATCATACTGTCGTCTATGCAGTTCCTTTTCACTTTGTTTTATGAAATAAAAAATCAAGGCATAATAAAATTATTTAATGTTTATTGATTTAAGTATAACTTACAAACATAGATTTTACATATTCATTTCAAACAACTACAAATGACTTGGACCCTTGATTATAAGGTGTTTTCATTTTTGATCTACTCACTCTTGCCTTCTCATAATTTTCCTAAATCAAAGAAAAATATAGCTTAGCTGTTAAATCATCTAACAAAATTAATGTAAGCAAATGTAATGGTAAAGAAAACAAACCCAAACTTTTAGGTCAAACCGATAGTCACACAAACTATTTCAATTTTGTTCAGACATTCGTTTAGGAATATAGCTTCCTGCCTGTACATTAAAAGGAAAAGACTTATAATACTTATGCAACTTGAAATGACATTCTCTTGTCCTTTATTTTGATAATAAATTAACATAATTTAAAACATTTGGTTCTCAATATCTACAATATTCAATTACTGTGAATAATAAGTAAAAATGGAGTTATTATCAAAATCATTGAAACAATATTACATAAATTTAAACATATTGTATAATTACTGTAACATTTTCCAATGCATTTTCAAGCAAGTTGTCTTCCTTTAAGTCCTTAATATGTTTCATACAAGGTAATTCTCTTCTTGCAACAATACCTAAATCACTTAACAATTTTGTACATTGAATCTTGTCCATAGGATGACCTTGCTGGGCATCAATCTATATTGATAACCTATAATTCATTGCAACATTCGTTTGTTACAATTCACAACATCTAGTTTTACCTCTATCTCTTTTTCTAGTACTAGCATTGGAAGTTGACAATAAATGAATAATGATAAGAAAATATTTAGAGTGTATAAATATGTATTTGAACATAATTCTAGTTGAAAGCATTCAAAATTAATAAAACTACACTAGTAGCTTCATTTTTGTTTAAGGTAGAATGAAGTTGATATGTATCACTTGAAGGTGAAATATTGTTGTTGCTTTGTTATAGCAATGTACTGGAAAATATTATATTTCCTATGATCAGAAAAAATGATAAGAAAAAAGATATATATATATATATATATATAGACACACACACACATATATTCACTTGAAGGTATAAAGAAATTTCAAACTTGCGTGACTAATTTCATTGTTGTTTGAGGTAAAATTTATTTTTAGATAGGAATTGAATTTTTAGCATCAACTAATTTATCTAGTTGAAGTTGTACATTCCTTTGTTCTACAATTTTTATAGCAGCAATCTTCTTCCCTTTGTTTTTACCAGGTGTTGTTATGTGGGATATTTATAAAAAATAAATAAATGTTACTAAAATTAAAATAAGACAATAGAAAGAGCACTTTCATGATACATTTAATCATTATAATCAAGATACATTCACTCATCATAATCAAGATCTTCAAAATCATCATCATTAAATCGCTTTAGTAAGATAAATGTTACCAACATTACAATAAGAAAATATAAAGATCACTTTCATAATACATTCATTCATTATAATCAAGATACATTCAATTATCATAATCAAGATCTTCAAAATCATTAACACTAATTGCATTAGTAAGATAAATGTTACCAACATTACAATAAGACAATCAAAAGAGAACTTTCATGCATCACAATAAAGCATAATCACGATACATTAAATATCATTAATTGCATTATTATGATAAATATGGCCAACAGTACAATAAGAAAATAGAAATAATACTTTCATGACACATTCAATCATCATAATCAATATACATTCAGTCATTATAATTAAGATCTTCAAAATCATCATCATTAATTATATATGATTCGACTTTTTATTGCTATTATATTCAGCTAAAGTTTCATCATTATCATATAATTCATCCTCAATATTGTCTTCATCCCTTCCTATAATAAGATTATCTTGTACTTTGGTTGATTATAGTATATTGGGATCAACAACTCTCTTATAGAATGATGATATATCCTCATCTTTAGGTTTGAGAGCTACATTATTATGTTGCAATTCAATCTATTGATATACTTTATCACCATCTTTAATCATTTGACCATTTTCCCTTTCACAAAAGTCAAAAAGATTTTGGTTTTTAAACTTCTACACAATTTTCCAATTGCTGCCCAATATAGTGTCATTGAGATAGAATACTTATTTTATTTGAATTATATGCATAAATGGTTCATTTTCATAACTGGTGTTACTAACATTAATATTAGTAATATTGCCATTCATTTTTATGTTAATCCTTTTGTCTCTAAGATTAAATCATTTGTACTTAAATAGAAAAACCTTTTTATCATTTATGTAATGCAACTTATTATTTCAAAGATAACACTATAAAAGTTAATAAAATCATCCTTATGTTGTGCCTCAATAATAAACCCACAATTTTAGCTTCTAAGGCAATTGTCACACACTTTTATGCAAAATCTAACTCTATTAACAATGCAACTTGCATATTTTTTCCCATACATATGAGGTCCACATGGCAAAGGATATAATGTTGTTGTTTTTTCTAGCAAATTATGGTTATTTAACTGTATCATCTATAGAAAAAAGAAAAATAACTAAAATTTAATATTGTCATATTAATGAGTCATTTTTCATACTTTTATATGAATAACTTACTCGGGTCCTAAACTATGATGGAAAGTTTGTCTTATGCCTTTCTTCAACATTAACCTCACATTTGCTTCTAATCTCACCTTTATGCTCTCCATTTAAAAGGTTATTGATGTAAGGAAATAGAGGTTTAATGCTAAATTTTAATATGAAATAATGAATGAGAAGTAATATACATACTCTAAATATAGGTCAATTCCCTCACAATTGTTCAAAATGTACTATTGGCCAATTTCAATTTCATTTTTAGGTAACTCCATATATTAACCTTTTCCAAGTGGACTTACTTTTTGGGAGAAAACTGATATGCCACCTTGTTGATCAAAATCAAATTCAGGTTACTCTATTAAATTGTGTCTTGAAGTCATGAAATACTTAAAATAAAATGTTAAGCATTTATTTAATACATAAGCCTTAGTAATAGAGCCTTCAGGTCGAGTTATACTACGTATGTAATGCTTAAAAGAGCGTAAAAACCTAAAAATGTACAAAAGATTAACATTTGATACTAAATAATTTTGAAAGACAAAAAATGTAGAAAGCAATACAAATTACCTTAGGGAACATCAATCGAAATTAAATCGATCCATAAAGTTTGTCTTGTATGATAAGTGAATGCCAAATGAACCATAACTTCAAAGAATAATGGTGAAAAACTAGTTCAATCTTACAAAGAATCAAAGATATGCCCTTTTCCATTTTCAAGTTTTTCAAGTTTTTGTGCCTTACATATAATTGCTTAAAAGAAAACCCAATTGTGCTAAATTTAAGGACATATCCTTTGGCAAACACCCACGTATTCCAATAAGAAGTAATTATTATAGAAGTACATGACAATCATAGCTCTTCAAGCTCGAAACTTTCCCCTCATTGGAATTGACACAATGGGATACATCAGAATTATACCCATTAGGAAACTTAACTTAATTAAGAAATTGACAAAAGATTTGTTTCTCCTTTTTTGATATAGTGTAACATGTAGGTGGAATCATGTATGACCTATCTTCTCTCATTTTTAAATGTAAATCTTTTCGTATAATTATGTCTTCTAAGTCTAATATAATCTTAATTGTGTCTTTTGATTTGCCACCAATACCCACCAAAGTACCTAAAATATTCTCCAAAATGATTTTTTAATATGCATGACATCGTGATTATACCTCTATGGTAAATCCTTCCATTATGGCAAATTGAAAAATATTTTTTTGTTCCAATTAAGATCAAAAGAAGTTATCTTTCTCTTTTTATTATTTGGGTGTTTGCTAGGTATAAACTCTTGCAAATGTAATAATTGATCAAGCACATCATCACCTGACAAGCATAAAGGAGCTTCACTATGTTCTAGTTTGTCATTAAACAATTTACCTCTTTGCCATCTATGCCCATGTTCTGAGTAATGACGATGTCTTATGTACCATATTTTACTTTATAGCCTCATCAAATGAGTTTGATGGTTACAAATAACACATGCCATATGCCCTTTAGTACTCTATTAAGACAAATGGTCATAGGCTAAAAAATTATATACAGTTTACAAAACAATCGCATGCATTTTAAAATTTCACCTTCTAAAGCATCATAAGTTTCTAATCCAACATCCAAGAGATGTTTTAAATAATCAATTAGTAGTTGTATGCATGCATCGATATCCTTATTAAGAGGAATAGGGCCTAGAATAAGTAAAGATAATAAGAAAAAGGGCTCCTTAAGACACTTCCATGGGGGAAATACTCATATTACTAAATATATTAAATCCATCAGAGGCTAACTCGAGTCGAACATTACGACAATCCTCTATAAACCATGAAAACTTCCCACCAAAGTCTTTTTATGCCTTTGAGTTTGCTAGATGACTCATAATGTTATCATCATTGCGTTTCTTTTTATGCAACCTCATATATATGACTGTTTTTATTGACATAAGAAGTCCTTGTAGTTATGGTTTAATAGGAAAGTATTTCAATATTTTATGGGGTATCTTTTTCCCTTTTCCATTATCCATTTGCCAATTTGATGTACCATAAATTGTACATTCTTGAAGATCTTTAAACTCCTTCCAAAAGATAGTACAATCATACTTACAAGCATGTATTGATGCACATCCTAATCCTAAATCCCTTAACAATTTTTTTGCTTCAAAATAATATTTGGGCAATTTGTGGGCAATTGATAATGCATCATTAAGCAATCAATCAACATATCAAAAGATTTATTACTCCACCTATTATATACCTTCATGTGCAATAACTTTACAACACAAGACAATTGTGAGAAATTAGAACACCTTGAATATAATTCTTCTTGAGTTCCTTTCAATAACTTCTCAAACTTGTCTTGTCTAATTCTACCAACTATATTAGGAAAAGTATTATCATCCATAGTCTCCATATAATTCCCCACATCCTCTAACATTTCTCTAATTCCATCATCTATGTCGTCATTATTATCACTATCATCTACATCATTATTTTTATCATTCATCACCTGTATCAAGATTTTTAGCATTACTTGCTTTAAAACATTCGTCATGATAAATCCACCGCGTATATAATTTATCTATTTCTCATGTTAGCAAGTGATATATACCACATCTTGACTTTGATTGTTGAAATTTAAGCAATCTATGTATAGACAACGAATTTTACGTTCCAAAACCTTTTGACCTTTTTATAAATTTCATGAAAGTCTTTACTACTTTTAAATATTGACTAGACCGTTTTCGATGATTCATCCAACTTTTTTCCATGTAGCTATACAACTATAAGTAAGTTACTAAATTAGTGAATGCAATTTAAGTTGTAAATAACATAATGGTAAATCAAAATTGGCATACCCAAGTTATATTATACTAAAGAATGCAATTGGTTGGAAAATTATGACAAACCCTGTAATAAGATATATGACAACATAATATTATGTAATAAGCATATGGTGAGAAACTGTATTCAATGAAAAACAAATAGAGGATGGTGTTCATGAATTTGCTAGTCATGGATATAACTCATTTTGGATACTTTTTAAGGCTTAAAGAGCGACTAAATAAGTACAAATTCAAAAGAATTCAAGCCCTAATTATTAAGAGTAACCTTATTTTAGGCCTCAACTTAACCGTAGATAATATATAACATTTATAATAGGATTTATAAATGCTAAATCCTATTTAATCCTTTACATTAGTATTTTGGAAGAAATATACAACATAATCACTAATCCTAGTTAAATTAGTATTTAACAACAAATTTCATATTAATATATGTTCTAACATGATTTTCAAGCTTTCAAAATGCATGTTTAAGCTAATGAGAGTGGCAAACTTATAAGAGAAACAACAAAAAAATGTGCATATTGTTTGGAATAAGCTCCTAATATAATTTGAAAAAGAAATTGCTACTATTTTTCCTTACAGAAATTAGCTCCTTTTTGACTGTATGTATCCTCTCAGTTTAATTCTATATTTAAAACTTACAACCATTTCCTATTACTTGTTATGTGATTTTCTTGGTATGGAAATCTAGTGGAAGCTTTACAGATTACAACAAAACTATGTAAGTAGCTATTGAATTGCCAAAGGTAGATGGATTTCTTGTCACCTAATGATGATAAAGAGCATTTGAGAAAAAAAAGAAAGTGAGAAAAAATATTAAAATATTTCCAGTACAAAGAAACATAAAAACAAATAGGGAATTCCCTCTGTCCAAAACAATATATGGATATTTGCAATGTGAACAAGATTCAACATCATTAATTTCTTTGTCAAACAAAACTCTTTAGACACAAAAAGAGCCCCAAATTTCAGTTATACAAGACCACCTCATCCCTAAGACTCCACATAATTAGTAACAGCTTCAGGCCCGACTTAAGATGTTCTTTAACAAAATCCATCCTCTACACAAAGAACTCCAAGCTTTTCTCAAACTCCTCCATCTTTCCACCAAGCTCCTCACCTTACTCTTCTTAATCTCTCTCAACCTCTTTGCCATAACCCATTTCACTCCATCTGACACATTTCCCATCTTTAGTTACTCATCCAAATTTGAATACTTCTCCAATGGCATAATCTCATATACGTTTGATCTAATATTAACTGTACATTTGTACATAAGATACATATCTTTCAAATTTGAATTGATAACTATAATCCACTCTTAACAACCTAACTTGTAGAAACTAATGTATTTTTCATTTTATTCAAGGCGCATTCTTGTTGATTTTTAAAAACTGACTTGAGGTGTGAAAATGATTATATACTTTTATAGAACCAAAAAAGAAAAATAGCAATTAAATAGTCAACGATCATATCGACGTGTTTACTTTTGACTGGAATTTGTTTTTTAATGTTTTCAATAAGATGAAGATAAATGCCATTGATCCATGTACTTATATTCAAGTCTAGAAATTTATTCATAAGAGCAATAAATAATAAAGTACAATTTAAAGATTAATTCTATGCAATAATTGGATCATATTTTATTATTAATTTTTGTTCCTATAAGGTGGATCGAAGTATAGATTAAATGATGAATTAGTTTTAAAAAGTAATATATCTTTTGTTTTCGTATTTAAGTTAAGGTTAGATTTTATAAACTATGTATATATGAGGTTATTCAAACAAAAGTTTGTTGTCTTGTTAAACATAAGTCAGATTATAACATTTATTAATTCTCTATTGTTTGTTGTTCAAATGTACAATAAATAAAAATTTTAATATCATTAATTGCTTTGTCAAACAACACTCTCTAGAAAACAAAAAAATGCCCCAACTTTAGCTACATAAGATCACCTCATCCCTAAATTGTTTTATATCAAAATCCATCCTCTGCACAAACAACTCCAACTTAGCTTTTCTCAAACTCCTCCACCTTTCTACCAAGCCCCTCACCTTACTCTTCTTAATCTCTCTCAGCCTCTTCGTCATAACCCATTTCACTCCCTTTGGCACATTTCTGATCTCCATCCACTCATCCAAAAAACATATTAAAGAAAAATACTTAGGAAGAAGGAAATATAGAACTCATATTAGCCAACATAGTAACTCTTGTCTTCATGTTAAAAATAAGTGTAATCACCTGATATTGACATAAGCAGGAGTCCATAATTGTGTAAAAAGGATATCACCCCTAGAGATAGCAAAAAACGGAAACTCCCTCATTGAAGAAGGCTCGTTGTCTTGTAAAATTCTCCAAGATGAAGGAGCTCCTTTTGTCTTTTAGAATGTAGGAAAACGATGAGAGAAGAAAAACATAAAGAGAAGAAATTAAAAGAAAACATTGGAGGGATGAAAGAAGAGAAATGATGACAAAAGGCATTACTTGACAACCATAACAATGAGAAGAAGAACAATTATAGGTGAAACAGACGAGGGGAATAGAGGAGGGGTATTCATAGCTAAACACAAAGGAAGAAGAAGAAGAATTTGAGGATATGAGAGGAAACCTTTAGGTTATCAGTCTCAACAAAACGAAGTCGTTTAAGTGGACAAAATAGTGACGTTTAAATTATTTTTGGAGCATTATTTTTTTTACTACAAAAAAAATTTTATAAAAATTTTTATTGCCAAAAAGTTTTGCCTACAAAATGTATTTTGTAGTTAAAAATGCAGGTGACAACTATAAATGGGGATAAGATTTGCATTTTAGCTACGATTAATTTTTTTAATTATTTTTTTGCTACGAAACTTTGTTCCCAATTGAAAATGTCGCCAAATGTTATTAGTTGCTAATGTCAAATGTAGCCTAATCAGAAATTAGCTTTTGCTGCAAAATAAATTTGTAATGAAATTAAATGTAGATAATAGTCTTAAAAAATCTCGTGATTATGAAGGTACTACTTCAATAGGCACAATTTAGAATTTTCATAACCAAACACTAACTATTAGATACAAATTTCAAATCTGGTAGGATTAATTGAAGGAAACTTGGAAAAGAGAGGGTAGAAATCTTGTTTCTTTATGGAGGAGGAAATAATTATTGAAGAGGAGATTTCTACCGCTAGATTATGAACAATATATCTTTAATGCTTACCACCACCACCACAAAGGAAATAGGAGTGTTTATAAAAAATTTAAAGTTTAGAGCCTATAGTCAATTGTCTAAGACCTAACCCTAATAAGTTTCAATATACTTGACAAGATTAAAGCAAAGTATAAGGGATAAGATTAAGAACTATATGGTGTTAACATGTTAAGATGCTAGGAATTTAGCTATGAAGGCATAATCTATACTGAATGAGAATCTAATAGAATTTAAGAGGTATAGGAATAAAAAAGATTACATTGAGAAAGGAAAAGAGGTGGTGAATGCATCTTTTACATATCGTAATGGTGGAAAAAGTAACATTAATAGTGAAATTTCAGTTAAGGCAGCTTTAATTGCCTCAAAATCCATAAATCGATGCAATAAACCACATTGTAAATCTAATGACTGTCCAGAGAGGAAAGTGGTAAATATGGTGGAGCAATATGAAGATGATGATGAGGCGGAGGAAATATATGTACCCAAGAAGATTATTGAGAGTAATAAGAGGAAGAGGATGATGACGCTTTTTTGGGAGCGATTAGAAGGTTGATGATATCCTACAAGGAGAAAGATGATTCGAAAAGGCATAAACTTTTGCATATACAATGTTTATGGTACAAAAGGAGCTTATGTAAGTTGATTATTAATAAAGGTAGCCAAGAAAATATTATAAGTAAGGCAAAGGTGAATTGAAGTTAAGTACTGAGTCACATTCTAAACCTTATAGCTTTAGATGGAATAAGAAAGTTGGAGAAATCTTTATCAATGAACATTATAAGGTACCATCCTCAATTGGTAAATACTCTGATAAGCGTTATTGTGATGTTGTTGATTTGTATGCATGTCATCTACTTTTGGAAAGATTATGATAATATGATGTTAATGCAATGCATTCAAGTACTTATAGGTCAGAAAGTATGTCAAACCCAATCAGAAGAGTAAAAAGCCTTTATTGTAAGTGATAAATGATTTTTAAAAATTATGATTGAGAAAAAAGAAACAAAGAAAGTGCATTTATTGATCGTAAAAGAAGAAGAGGTGAGAGAAAATAAGAAATAAGAAATTTTCTTGGAAATCTAGCCTATTTTAAAGGAGTTTAGGGATGTAGTTTATGATGATTTACTCAATGAATTACCTCTTATATGTGATATCCAACACTATGTTGACCTTACTCCTAGTGTAGTTTACTTAATCTACCTTACTAATATATGAGTCTAAAAGAAAATAAGATATTAAAAGAGAAGGTAGAAGAATTAATTAAGAAAGGGAGAGCATGAGTACATGTGCTATTTCTATTTTGATTACGACAAAGAAATATGATAATCAAAGGATGTGTATTAGTAGGTAAATAAAAAATGCTATTAGGTTCAAGTTTCATATCCCAAGGTTAGATGATATATTGGCAATGTCAGCAGTTAAACTGAAACTAAACATTTGCATAAACTGAATACACACTTTTTTTTCATTGTGTAGGAAAATCCCGGTGCAAGTATCACATACTCGCGGTGCGGAAAGCAAAAATTTTTGTTTCCGGGACATTCCCGAAAGCCAGGATCCATGTGTCTATACGAAAGTCAAACCATAACGACCAAAGTAGACCGTCTCTAACGATATCCACGCAGAGGTCGAAGAACCTAACCGGGGCAAACTCTTTTGACCCGAGAATAGCTAGACTAAAGTAAAGAGTGCTAGCTCTTACCTTAGCCTTGGAGAGCTTGAGAAAACGATGAAGAAGATGCTTGGAAGAGAGGAGAATTCGCTAGTTTTAGAGAGAAGCCTTGAAAATCCATTTTCATAAAACTTAACACTTAAGTTTCAAGTCTCTCACATCCTCTCTCATGCTCTCACACGACCATCACCCTGTCTACACCTTCAACATATATATATATTAATTAATTCATTCTTTAATTAATTAATTGATATATATAATTGCTGGGTCCAGTCACACTGGGGTCGGTCCTACCGGCCTATTGGGCCCTGGTACTGAAAAATCGCCGGAGACCCTTTTCAGCAATGTCGATGTCGCGATCTCATCGGGACATATCCCAATCTCATCGGGATCCATTTAATCCTATTGCTCT
>JANZLH020000389.1:437382-456147 GCA_026770325.2 Erythroxylum fimbriatum
AATCTGTGTAATTAAGATGTGAGAGAAATTAAAGGTTAATTTTAGAAGTAAAATTATAAACATGCATACAAAGTCAAGAATGACACTTATTTTAAATAATTAAAATATATCTAAAGCGACTCTTATTATGAATCGGAGGGAGTATTTTGTATTAATTCATATATATAATTAATATAAAACGCAGCTCCCCTTCCGAGTACTTTCTTTGATTTCGGATAGTTATCCAAACCATCACTAGCGAAGTTTCCACCTTATAAAACAACCTCCCCTTCCCACACAACAAACTTGTATAAACCCTAACCCTTCCAATTCCGCTACATATGTTGCCCTTCTTTATTATACCAGTTCAATCGCTCCTTAATCTCTAAATCTATTCCTCGTTTCTCCTTCTATTGATCTCATCCCCCATTTACTTTTATTCTCTCTTGGATTTCTCCGACTTTACGATCTGCATCAGGTATTTTCCGATCCTGTTCCTGGTAATTTCTGTTTTCCATTTGTCTATCAACTACACTATCAGATGTTCCGATGGCTGTTTAGCGTTTTGTTTTGGGGTTAGAAACGTGGATTTTTGTGTCGGTTTCGCAATTGGCGGCTTCGATTTGTGTGCTTTTCGTGCTTTTTGTATTTGATTATCGTTGACTTTGTTTTCTTACGGATTTATTAGTTATTTTCTTCTTTGGCATTTATCGATTCTTTTTTTAATATGAGAAGGGGCTTGGTGGTTTCGGATCTGTGTTTTCTAGATGAGTTAATTTGCCCCAAATTTTCTATTTTGTAGGAGAGATGACGTACAAAAGGAACTAATCACATAGGTATTAGGTTGAATGAACCTCCCATAACCTGTAAACCTTTAACATGATCTTGTTGATTCGCAGTGCTGATTTTCTTTGCTCTCGACAGGTTTACCTCCTTTTTGTTCGTAAGGATTTGACCTTTACTGCAAATACCATGGCTACTTCTGTGGATATGGCTCTTGATGACATCATCAAGAAGAACAGAGAGAGAGGCAGAGGGCGAGGAAGAGGTAGGGCCCGTCGTGGCCAGGGACCAGGTAGGTCCTTTGGTGCTGGAAGAATGTTGGGGCCAGTTCGTAAAGGTCCTCTATCAGTGAATACACGACCATCACAATATTCGATTGCCAAGGCAAGCACAAAACTGTTGATTGAGAACCTGATGTGCTTATGACTTGAGGATCTGTAACTATGCTTAAGAAATCGAAAATACAAATAAAAATTATGGGGAAGCTTATTTGGTCTAAGCTACTAGGTCATTATTCCCAGTGGCGTTAATTTGATTATAGATCCAAGGATTTACTTGTACTTTTAACTGGGCAATCTATGTGGAGCTTTGCTACTGGTTTTGGTCTCATTAATTGTAAGCTGAGGTTTTATGGGATGCACATTAAGTAATATGCTACCTTCCATCCATGTTATGGGGCCTAAACAGGAGGATGGGCTCGCCAAGTAACATAGCTTAATGTCAGTTTACTCGTAACACTTAAACAGAAGGATGGAGCTCTCCAAGTAGCATAGCTTAATGTCAGTTTACGGATTAACCTACTTAACCCCTACTATGTAGTAGTATTCGATGTTCTGCTTAATTAGACGGGGAGTGTGATGGATCATCTTGCTATATCTGGATTTCTTCGGTGCAAGATCTCAATCTGTCCTAGTTCATGGCCTTTTTGCAAAGGGGTTTCCTTCGCTTAACTTCAGAACTGGAGTTCTCATCTCTATCAAAGCACCGGTTTGACATACAGTGGGTCAAATACTTTACTCCCATCTGTCATCCAGTATCTCAATTTCCTGAACCTGGTGACATGGGTTTGCTTATCTTCAGTTTTGTTTATGCTTTGGCATTTTTGCTGACCTGAGATTGATTTGGAGTGGTGATCTTCTGTGCTGGTATGAGCTGATGTGTTCTATTTGCTTTCATCAGCCTTTACGCAGAACCAGGAATTTACCTTGGAGGCATGACTTGCTTGAAGATAGCATTAGAGCTGCTGGCATAATGGGAGTAGAAGTTGGCACCAAATTATATATCTCTAACTTGGATTATGGAGTTAGCAATGAAGATATAAGGGTATGCACTAAGCCGTGTGTTTTCAGATTTGATGCTTCATGTAATGGATTTCTGAAGTAATATTTATTGGCATTAGGAGCTTTTCTCGGAGGTTGGCGAAGTGAAACAATATGCTGTTCACTACAATAAAACTGGTCGGCCTAGTGTAAGTTCTATTTCTAGACTCCTTTATCTTCTAATGGCTTGCTGTTAGATAATGCTTAATTTCACATTGCTTTGAGGTTGCAGTCATTCAATGAGCTAAATAAGCCTTGTTATTGCACTAGGAGTTTGTAGCACGTAATTAATCACAGACTTCACTAAGTTTGTTGCATTTATGATCATATGATATTGCATAATTTGCTGTATGCAATCATTGACTTTCTTCCATTTTGTACGAGGGAATTTAAATGCTGTAATTCCTGGCTACTTTTAAAGTGCCTCAAGAAATTTATGCTCCTTTATGGGATCTTTGATTATTATATTTTTGTTCTGTTTGGATGTTAGGGAATCAACTTGAATTATGTTATTTGGTTGCAGGGTTCAGCTGAAGTTGTGTATATGAGGAGAAGTGATGCAATTGCAGCTCTTAAAAAGTATAACAATGTACTTTTGGATGGAAAGCCTATGAAGATTGAAATTTTGGGTGCGTCAGAAGCTCCTGTTTCAGCTCGAGTGAATGTAACGGGGGTGAATGGAAGGCCGAAAAGGACAGTTGTTATGATGTATGTTTTCTGTTTTTTTGTTATAATGAAATTGGCAAGCCTCTGAGTGAAGTTTTATATCATCCTCAACAAGCATAGTCTAGCTGGTGGGGTTTAGTGTAGGGTGTATAATAGCTTCACAAGTACGCGTTCCTAATTGGTTATGAAGAAACTAGGAAATTGTGGTTACTTCGGTTTCATTCATTGACAATTTGAGCTTAGGTGGTGCAATCACATTGAGGCAGCAATCAAAATCCTTTTGTTGAGAGTTTGTTTTTCAATTGTTTTCAAATGGTGCCTTCAAGAAATTGATTGATGCTTGGAGTTATGTAGGTCTGGAACTGGTCGTGGTAGAGGGCTTCCTGCATTTAACCGTGGTTCAAGGTAAGGTTTCATACTTCCACATACAGTATTTGTTACATCTGTTGAATGCTTTTGTTTTCTGGATCCAAGCATCATTCACGTTCCAATTACCTTTTTTTTCTTCTTTCAAATGGCTTTTTCTTTTAGATTCCTTATGTGGGCCTCATATAGATGTATCATGGTTTGTTTGATTGTATAATTAGAATAATGATTTCTCTACTTGTTGGCTTTTGATTTAGTCAAAGTCGTCGTGGGGGGTTAATGAATGCTGGCAGAGGTGGTGCTCGTGGCCGAGGCCGTGGCCGTGGTCGTGGCAGTGGCCGTGGCCGTGGGAGGAAACAATTTATTGACAAGTCTGCAGTTGAGCTTGACAAAGAATTAGAAACCTACCATGCTGAAGCTATGCAGACCTAATCATATTATGTCTTTGAGGTCAACAGATTGGTGGATTTAGTACCTTACCTTAAGTAGCTGTAGAACATATGTTGCGGTGGTGGTAGTGACTTGATGGTAATTCGCTTATATGCTGGTGTTTACGATAAATTTGCTGTCCTGTTTGGTACTCATTTTGAATTAGATGTGGAATTTATATTGTAAATGTAAGTTGTTGAATCATCTGTTGAGCTGGCGTTTGTAACCTTAAAAGGTAGTAATTCTCCTTCCGTTGGATCGATCTTCTGTTCGCCGACATACAACAAATCCAATTGGCTAGTGGTAGTTAGCAGACAGTCTTCACATCTATGGTTATTTATTTATAGTACCCTTAGAAGATGTACTTTTGTGAAAATTCAATGACATTTGGCTTCACATATAATGCACAGTTTCTAGTTTGTGCGAAGATATGATGTAATAGAATGAAATTTAGGGGTGTAGAAAAGTTGCTTGGTTTAAGTTTTGGTATTAAGACCCATAAAAGATACGCCTAATGAGAGTAAAGGTTTCCGGTAGGTTTTAATTAATTTTGAAAATGTTAAAATTATTCTTTTGTATTCTAAAACATTAAAAAGGAACATTTTACTCATAATAATTTTTGTCCGATAAATACCTAAATATAATCATTAATAAGATTTTGGTTTTTTATTTTATGAGAGTTTAATAAGTAATTAGTTGTATGCAAATTGCAATTTTTTAATATGGATGGATGGATGTATATATAAGAAAATATGACTTAAGATCATATGTATGTTATCTAAAGTAATTTATCAAAATTATTAAAATAGAATTTGAAATTTTAAATTTAGATAAAATATTTTCAAATCATAGCGTGACTATGCATTATTTAGGGAATGTTACATTTCTTATAAAAAAAATGTACATTGTTAAAACTAGGTGATGTTAGCTATTTATTGAATTTTGAAAGATGCTAAAATTAAATCATTCCAAGGCACGAACTTAGATATCTGTGTCGATATATATATATAAATACGATAAGATACAAATACTTTGTCATTGAATCAGTCTCATCTCATCCCCCCATTTTTAGCATTAATTAGAATGTGATGCAGAAGGCAAGAATTTGGGAATGGCAACCTTATGCTTTTGCTTGCACAAGAACCTTAATTAGCAATTCTATTTGGTGGGATCCTTCGTATATATGTTAATCTTAACAAGAACATAGAAATTGGCGATGACTGTTAAACTAAACGGTAATCAACGGAAATCTTCTTGTCGATCACAGCTAACAATAATCTAAGACCAACAGTCCTATATTTGTCATGTTGTTGAAATAGGTCATAAGGCTAAATTTGTTGAACTAGGAAAAGACAAAGCCCTGAATTTAGTAAATCAGCTTGACTTCTTAGCGGTTTGTTTCTTCAACGAACCTTAAACAATGCCCCTAACCATATAACAGGTTTCATTACACCGTCCCTCTACAGTTCTTGATCTTATCTATCTATATCAAACATGCACCCCGCGATCTTATATTGCTTCAACCATAGCTAGACAAGTGATACTCAAAACCTCTCCTCTTCATCATCAACTCTGTTTCTCTGATATATTTGTAAGGGGGGGAAAAAAAACAAGAGTTTTCCATTCACTTCAAGTTCTAAGCCTCTCATTCTGGGGCATAAAGGGTTCTTCTCTTTTTCTTAAGTGCTGTTATCTTTTACCAAGTTGAAGAGGATTGTTGGGGAGTAATATTTTGTGAACGCTCTCCTTCCTTCATAGACAAAGAAGGAAAGAAGAAGCGAGCAAAGAGAAAGAGAAGGGGCTAAGTTCATGATGGTACGTGCATTAGAACGCGAAAGGAGCATTCAGGCAACAAAATCTTTCAGCTGGAGAAGAATGTACGAGGGCCAAGGTAGACAAGCTCATAGTATGATCTTAGAGAGTGGGAACGATGCAGAAGGTGGTGAGGAAAATATATTGCATTCAAGAAGTTATGTGTCGAGGGCTATTGGAGACCGCCTTAGTGATTGTCAATATTTTGGGAGTCCTTTTGATCGCGAAAAACGTCAGATTCCACGTCCTGATGTTGCTGAGACCAAAACACCAAGCAGTCGGGAAAAGACCGGCCCCTCAGGTAAGCTTCAGTCCTTACCATGTCCAGGCTCGTTGGATTGTTATGTGAATCAGTTCAGATTCTGTTGAATGATAAAGGAAAGATGGCGATTTTTTATTTTTATTTTTGTGGTTCAGAAATGGATATGATGAAGGAAAAGTTTGCTAAATTGCTTTTGGGAGAAGACATGTCTGGTGGTGGAAAAGGTGTTTCTTCAGCTTTGGCCTTGTCAAATGCCATTACAAATCTTGCTGGTAATGCAGCTTTCCTAAATACTGCAGTTGATTTTTCTGTAGTGAACATGAAATTTGTGATTGCATTGCTTAGATGAACAATGAAATTTTAGTTCCTATAAACACTGGTTCCAAAATGTGACATGTTTCCTGTATGATCAGTAAATCAACGATAATTAGTTGGTAAGAGGTTTATATAAATACGGCTGAATGCTAATATCTGTTTGCCCTTTTGGACTGTTACATGATGCAGCATCCGTTTTTGGTGAACAAAAGAGATTGGAGCCCATGTCAGCAGAGACCAAAGCAAGGTGGGTAAGAGAGATTGAATGGCTTCTTTCGGTCACTGATCACATTGTTGAATTAGTCCCTTCACAACAATCCACAAATGGTGTAAATATGGAGGTAAGAAGTCAATACAGAGCATGCTAATTATGCACACATTGGTATGGAAACGTATTTCACTGACATTCTTATTTTGTGCATCTGTCTTGACTATCATAGATCATGACGACACAGTTAAGAAGTGATCTGCTCACCAACATCCCTGGTTTGAGGAAGTTGGACGCCATCCTCATTGTAAGTTGAACCATATTCTTGCTCCTTGTGATTACTGGAAAAGTGAATTCCTAGACAAGCTTAGACTCTTCCCTCGTTACCAAAATCTGCTAATCTGACAGGACCTCCTAGATAACTTTGCACACCAGAAAGAGTTCTGGTATGTGTCCAAAGATAGCAATGATTCACAAGAAGGGACTCCACCTAGAAATGATGACAAATGGTGGATTCCTACAGCTAAGGTACCCCCTGGTGGATTATCAGAGTCAACGAGAAGATGGCTGCAATTTCAGAAGGATTCTGTAAACCAAGTTCTTAAAGCAGCCATGGCTATAAATGCTCAAGTGCTGTCAGAAATGGAGATCCCTGAAAACTATATCGAGTCACTTCCCAAGGTATGGTATTGAAAGTGTCAACAACCCCCTTCTAAATCTCAAAACGTCTGAGCCTGGACAGCTAACATTATCTGTTTTTACTGTAGAATGGAAGATCAAGCCTTGGAGATTCCCTATACAAGAGTATAACAGTAGAATACTTTGATCCTGAGCAGTTCCTGTCAACCCTGGACCTGTCATCAGAACACAAAGTTCTTGATCTCAAAAACAGGATTGAGGCCTCCATTGTGATTTGGAAGAGGAAGATGAATCAAAAGGATGGAAAATCATCCTGGGGTTCGGCAGTTAGTTTGGAAAAGAGAGAACTCTTTGAGGAGAGAGCAGAAACCATCCTTCTTCTCCTCAAACAAAGGTTCCCAGGACTTCCACAATCTGCACTAGACATAAGCAAGATCCAATACAACAAGGTAACGTAAATGTTGCCATGTTAATCTTCTCTTTCCAAGCCAACCCGAACTAATAAAATAGTTTACTTTGCGCAGGATGTAGGACAAGCCATTCTAGAGAGCTATTCAAGAATAATAGAGAGCTTGGCTTACACAATATTGTCAAGGATTGAGGATGTCATCTATGCAGACTCTCAGGTTCAAAGTCCACCTTCAGGGCCAAACGACAAGGTGGAGGAAGATACAGAGAAGATGATTTCTTCAGAAACACCAACATCGAAGACACTCTTAGATTTCATGGGATGGAATGTGGACCAAAAAGAGGCAAAGAAAAGCAGCTCCATAGGCAGTGGTGAATATGACAAGCTTGCCATGAAAGCCTATTAAAACTACCCCAAAGAAGTCTTCCTGCTGAGAGAAGCTTGAGCTAAAGAGCCCAACAGCTCGGCATTGACATCATAAATTGTACAAGTACAAAGGAAATGGGAAGGATAAAGAAGTTGAAACTTCCTACATATATAAATGTAGTTAGGAAATTGGATTCAACATTCACCAAATGTAGATAAGGAGCTTAGCAGTTGTGTTAGGGAAATCCACTATGTAACTACTGAGTTTAATTCATTTGTTATTGCTTTGGCTAAACCAAATACACTTGCAAATAAGTGTATTATCCTTTCGGTTTGGACTTCCTGCTCTCTCGGCGTCAAACTTCAGCATAGTACTCTCAGGACACATGCAAGGGATGCCAGTAGCTTCTGTATATTGAAGTATATGCCAATCCGATTGATGACAAATAGTATCTTTGGTGGGATTACAGAGTACCAAAGATCTGATCGTTGCGGGAACCACAAATGGGAAATGTTTAAATGCCAAAATTTTCGATTTTATTACGCTATAGAAATGATAACATGTATGAGTTAAGAGTTGAATCCAACTCCTGGAACATGTCCATTATCTAGTCAATTCCTCAATAAGCATGTAAAGTATGCAAGATACGATGTTCAAAAGGTTCTGACATCCTTTTCTGTAACGTTTGCCAGCAAACGAAGGATAAAAATATGAAAAGGACACGCAATTAGGAATCCCTTTTATCCTGGCCAACACGAGTAACTGCAGCATGTATTGCATCTGCAAGATGAGGGACTGTTGCAGAACTAAGCCCTGCCATGCTTATCCTCCTGTAGGAAAAAAAAAACGAAAAGAAGCACATTATATCACCACCATCCCACTCAAATTGAGCATCAGTAAACTGCATTTAGTGGTAAATATGATATTGTTAGAACCTGAAAATTAGCATCATTACGGTAACCAGAATCGTGAACCTTTATCTGACTCTATAATCATATTGGAGCATTAACATTTTTGAAGGACTTGAAAAATGTCCAGTTTAATTTTTGATTAATACCAGTAATTTGGTTATGGAAAAGGGCAAGAAAAACGTTAATCACAAACAGATTGGAAGGACAAGACTCCTTCATCCTGGACAAACATCTGAGCTTTCAAATATTGTAATTTCAAGTTTCGAAAAGGATG
The DNA here is from genome assembly GCA_026770325.2 of Erythroxylum fimbriatum. Classification (NCBI taxonomy): domain Eukaryota; kingdom Viridiplantae; phylum Streptophyta; class Magnoliopsida; order Malpighiales; family Erythroxylaceae; genus Erythroxylum; species Erythroxylum fimbriatum. Next base: position 446,122 of record JANZLH020000389.1, read on the forward strand.
ATAAAATTACCCATCGGATGTCATGTAAATGTGATACTCTTTGGTCATGAAGGCAACTTGTTCACTGTTCAAGCCAGTGAAGGTAAACATTCCGATCTGCTCGAAGATGTGACTCCAGCGACCAGGAGTGCCTAAGACGAGGAAAAGAGCATTTAAAAAAATCCACAAACTAGTACATCATGAGAACCAAGCTAGAATTAGAATATTTGAATATTGATGTAACAAACACAGATGCATGAAATTAGGATGTTATAAAAGGGAATATTTGAATATTGATGTAACAAACACAGATGCATGAAATTAGGATGTTATAAAAGGGAGGAGTTGAGAAAAAAGCTCAAAGGTTACGCAGACAGTTTGCATCAGAAACTTGAAGGCACAGGATACCTTCATGGTATCGTCACATGATTTTTTTGACTAGATGTCATCTCGTGCACAGGTCAATTTAATAACTTCATAATCTTGACCCTAAATGCTAATGAAAGAAAGATAATTAAAGGAGGATAACATGAAGTGGATCAGAGTACCTCTAGCACATATAGAATTAAAAAGTTTCTCTCGCATATCAATAATCCGGTCAGCCATTCCTTTCAGCTCAATGGTCCATTCGTTATACATATCCCTGCAACAAATAACAAAAGTTGAAGAACACTAGAGGTTAATCTCATGAATTCTAATTGCTTCATCAAATGGCTTAGGTCTATGACTCGTTTCATCAGATCAGATGGTAAGGAAGAAATGACTCAAACTAATAGTAACTAAATAAATGTACCATTATTGTTGGTCATTTAACTTTGAATATTCCGAATACTATGTACATTGTCAATGAATTTAAATAGCTTATTGCTTCATTGGTCAAAATAAGCTCTAATACTATTCCATTCTTAGTAAGTGCAAACATGCATTTCTATGCTTACGCCTTATGAGCTAATAAACTATCCCAATGCTGACCAGGTATATACCTGTCTTTAAGAATTGTAGCAACAATAGATGCACCATGAATGGGTGGATTAGAATACATGGGTCGGATCACAAGTTTCAGCTGGCTCTCAACCCTGCTTGCCACATCTGCCGTCTTGCAGATCTGTAAAAATTTAGCTATATGATTATATCGTTTATTTTCAGAAGCATTTTAAAAAGAAACCCTACGGAAACTTGAGGTTTCTATGCAAACATATAATCTTCTAACAACCAATTTGGTGCTCTAATATAATATCACCACCTCCAACCTAATCCCCAACTCCTTTTTCCTCCTCACTTTCCAGTATGAAACACATATCAACCTTGAATATCAACAAAGGGAATTTTCCTTGACAAAGAAAAGTTGATTTGATACCATAAACCAAGAAATTAAATATACCAAATTTAAAGAAAAGTTGATTTGATACCATAAACCAAGAAATTAAATATACCAAATTTATAAACTTAACCAAAATGGAAGCTGTTGCATTATAGAAACTCACTTATGCAAATCAAAAGCTTCAGTTATTCAATGTGCATTAAATAAGAAGTTATTCAATGTGCATTAAATAAGGGCTTTTAAGCAAAAGAAGAGCATTTCAGAGAAGAGGATCTTACAATGCTGAGAGCACCAACACGCTCCCCATAGAGTCCCATATTTTTAGCATAACTCTGTGCTACGAGACACTCACCACCATCTGCAACAAACATTCTAACAGACTGTGCATCTGCATCTAGGCTACCACTTGCAAATCCCTAAAAGTATCAATTGTGAAGTACTCAACAGTCAGAATGCTTCAATCTTCTAGCATGAAGAATATTTAATTACTACAGAGTAATAATCTAGAGGTAGTTTAAGTCTTTGGAAGAACTAGGGAGGCTTATGAAGACTTAACAGCTCATACACAACAACAAATGCAGATATGGTTATGATCTCAAATTACTTTAGCCTCCATTTTTCCAACAATGTTCCTGTACCTGATATGCACTGTCAAAGAAAGGTAGCAAAGCTTTTGATCGTATCAACTGTCTGATCTGCTTCCACTGCGCAAGGCTTGGGTCAACGCCAGTTGGGTTATGAGCACATGCATGAAGAAGCACAATTGATCCTGATGGTGCAGCTTCAAGATCCTCCAGCAATCCTTTATTTCACAAGTATAGCAAAAGTTCAATCTTTGAGTTGCGGAATTTAACAACTAAGAATCATAAGATACTCCTCTAAGGAGTATGAACAGACTAATATTACTAATCAAGGTTTAAGTGCACATAAGCATCTCAAATTCATTAAATCATTCAGTCAGACTAACACTATAATTATAATCCATAAACATCAGCAGTTACATATCTAATGTCCTAAGTTGTACGTTTAACACATTAAGAACAACTATAAGCTTAGAAGCCACAATAATACAAGATGACGCCAAAATGAGTTCACTTAGAACAAAGGTCAAACCTTTGAAGTTCAGACCACGTGTTGTTGGATCATAATAACGGTATGTTTTCACAGACAATCCGGCAAGAGTGAAGATTTTTGCATGATTTCCCCAAGTTGGCTGTGGAATGTATATTGTGAGCTGCCAAAAAATAGTGGATAAAAGTCAATTACAGTTTCGATTACTCCAGTCTATTTTCTTATTTTAAAAAAGAAAAGACTATTGAGCACAAATGACAATGAGGGGTAAAAAAAAAAGCGACTTACTTGGTGATGATGCCTTGCAAGAAACTCGCTACCAACCCTAAGAGAACCAGTACCTGACAAGCACTGGACAGTCGTCACCCTGTTTTCTTGAATGGCTGGGCTGTTGAAAAGCAAGCAAAATATAAAATTGACAATCCAGAAAACTTTGGTTGTTGTAGCAGTTAATCATTTTTTATCCAAATTAATGTCCTAAACTTATTTTCAGTACCACCTTCTCACTAGTTATTCGAAAACTTGCAAGTTCCAACAGTCTCTTTACCTATCAGCACCAAGAATAAGTTTGGCACTCAATTTGTTGAACTCCGCAAGCCCAACAATTGGAAGATACTCTTTGACCCGAGAACTGGAAAATGCAGAACAGTAAAGACATTAACAATTATAAAACAACAAGTGCAACCACAGATAGGAATAGCAATTTAGTAGCTTACGGATCATTAACTAAAATTTGCTCTGCCCGTCTAACAACATTTAGAACCAGAGGCTTCCCTTGCTGCGTCACACCATTAACTTTGCAATTAAATGAATTAATATTGCAGCATAACACTTGCGTAAAGACCATGATCAGAGAATTTAAGCGTGCATACACGTAGACAAATAAACAAGACACAATTAGTGAAAGGATAAAAAGGCAAACCTCAGTTCTGTAAGCACCAACGCCCAAATTCAACTTATTAGGGCTGGTATCCTTGTTATAAGCGACGGTGACCTGTTTGTTTGACAATAAATATAGTGATCAACATGAAACAATTTGTTAAGCAGAGTGAGAACAACGCATTAAACGAATCCCATTAGTAAGACTAAAATTTATCAAACTATAAGGTCAAAACTAAATGCCCAATTCTTTTTATATAAAAGAAATATGCAAGCAAGACTCTGATCCAATAATCTTGTAACCAACAACTCATAACTTAAAAACGTAATCTTGCTTAAGCATACATCTTCTTGATGCGTTTGATCACCTAAATGGATCAAGCAACTAATTCTTTGTTTGATCAGCTAATGGATCAACTGTATGCTTCCAAACAAACAACGTGGGACACCATAAGCACAGAACCTGCTTATGTATAAGCGCAAATGAACAGAATAAAAACGAAGAGGAAGCAGAAGAAGAAGAAGAGAGCTACCCCGAGAATAGGATCTTCAGGAGCCCGCACGATATTAGCAAACACAGAGTCAGAATCCATAGCTCAACGCTCTCTTTCGATCAGATTACTAACGAAGACGTCAAAGAGTGATCATATAGAGGTATATATATTAACTAGTCTGGTGTGATCTCTGTTTTGGCAATTTGGGTTTCTGTAAAAATGTTTTGAGTTACTACGGGCGCCGTTGGATTTAGGACTTGTTTTGTATCCTCTCTCCTGCAAGTGCCGGCCCATTGTTTAAGGTTTGCTTTTCAACTGTCGTCGTTTCAGCATATGCTTGTCGTTTGGTTATAGTTACATAGGTTTCCCAATCAAACAATAATTGTACACCCGCAAGTGCTGTGGTGGAGTGGTTGGGGTTCCTCCTCCCTTAACCATGGTCTCGGTTTCGAGTCTTAAGAATGGAGTCGCACTTGTGAGGGAGAGCTTTGCTGCTTATAAGGATGTGAAAATCGGACCGGACTGGCTGGTCCTACCGGAAATCGTTTGAACCGGCCCGGTTCGGTTTTAGATAATAACCCTTAAATATAAAAACCGGCCGGTTTATCAGAGAACTGGCCGGTTTATCCAAGAACCGGTTATTTGATAACCGGATGAAAACCGAACGAACCTAAACATTACATCTTCTCTCCTCTCTTCTCTCTTCTCAGATGCCTCCATCGCACCTTTCTCTCTTCTCAGATGCCGGGTACTTGCCGGAGGAGCTCGGGTTGCTTTCAGATCTGGCCTGCCGTTATAAAATGCTTGCCCAGGGAGCCCTGCTCCGTTAACGAAAGAGTGAGTCATGGAGGCTCACTGTTTCAGTCAAGGAAGAACCACTCGGTGTCGGTGACTTCCTCGTCGACCGCGTCATCGGAGGCTACTGCAGTGGGGCCGGATATGAGCTCGTTGAGATCACGCAGCACCTGCTTGCGGTGCTCCTGTTCGACGACCGAGGAGCTGGAGCTCTTTAGCTTTCCTTTCGCTTTATCTTCTTGGCCCTTGTAGTAGCCGTCGCCCCAACCAAGGATGGAGGAGCATGAGTAGTCATAAGAGGACTGCCAGAAGATGGCATACGTCCAACAACAAGTTTGTGAAATCATTCTCATGAACAATGGCTTCAGATCTTGCTTGCCGCCGGAGATTGGAAACCTTAAAAACGTGACAGTGTTCGATGTGAGCTTCAACCAGTTGCTGGGCTCATTGCCCAACTCAATTGGTGGCATGATCAGCTTGGAACAGCTCAATGTGGCTCATAACTTACTCTCCGGAAGCATACCGTCCAGTATATGTACGCTGCCTACTTTGGAAAACTTTACCTACTCTTATAACTTCTTCACCGGGGAGCCACCTGTGTGCTTGAGCCTGCCAGACTTCGACGACAAGAGGAATTGTTTGCCTAATAGGCCACTTCAGAGATCAGCAGCTCAGTGTACAGCGTTCTTGTCTCGACCAGTGGATTGTAGCTCCTTTAAATGTAAGGCTTTTGTTCCTTCACCACCATCACAGCCCGTGTCACCTCCTCCTCCTGTTGTTCTCCCACAATCACCACCGCCACCTCCGCTGCCGGTCTTCTCACCTCCACCTCCTGTTGTTCTCCCACAATCACCGCCGCCGCCGCTGCCGCCGCCCGTCTTCTCACCTCCGCCCCCTCCTCCTCCGCCACCTCCGGTATACTCACCTCCACCACCCTCACCTCCTCCTCCGTCCCCACCGCCGATATATTCTCCACCCCCACCACCATCCCCTCCACCCCCATCACCTCCTCCGCCATCACCTCCTCCGCCGTCACCACCATACCCATCACCATCTCCACCTCCCCCTCCACCTGTAACTTTGCCGCCACCATCATTGCCACCATGTGTACGCCCGCCGCCGCCGCCGCCACCAAATGCTCCACCACCTCCAACTCCACCTCCACCTCCACCTCCATTGTTTTCTCCGCCGCCACCAACTCCTTACTATTATAGCTCCCCACCACCGCCACCACCACCTAACTCTCCTCCTCCGCCTCCACATTCTCCACCCCCACCACCTTCATCGTCACCACCACCACCTGTTTATCCTTACTTATCACCACCACCCCCACCGCCTGTTTACTCTCCGCCTCCCCCAGTCCTTTCACCACCACCGCCGCCTCCATCACCACCCCCATGCGTAGAACCACCTCCGCCACCACCACCGCCTTGTCAGGAGTACTCACCACCTCCACCATCTCCATCACCACCGCCTCCTCCAACACCTTACAAGCCCCCACCATCACCGTCACCACCACCACCTTACATTTATGAATCACCACCTCCGCCACCTGCATCCCCTCCTCCACCGCCTCCAGCTCCTGTGTACGAGGGACCCTTGCCACCGGTCGTCGGAGTCCCATACGCATCACCACCGCCACCGCCTTATTATTGATTCTTTTGAGAAATTTCCTCTAACCTTGAGTCACGGCATCCATTACAAAAGAAGATTTTCATAAACGAACGATGGTATGATTAGTGCATTATTCTCTTTTGGGCAATTCTCATCGCTCAACAGATAAAAGGTACGAGATAGAGATCTGCAGTTTCTGAATTCATCTTCCAGCAGCATATGTGATCAAGCAGGACATTGCATTGTTCAGGATTATGAAGGCAGAGAAATGAAGTGGGTTTAAGAGAAAAGAGGTGAGGTAAGAGGAGAAAGTTATCTCCATAATTTTCTTTTCGAATTGTTATGGAATATTTGAGTTGTGAAGAATAAAATTGGCCAAGAGTCATTCAAGAACAGAAGTCGTAGGTTGCAGATGATGTTGTATTGTATAGCAATGGAATGGAGACCATAAAAAATCAGGGAGCGGCTCGTGTCTTCGTTTCATTTCTCTTTTAATTTTCTACTTATTATTTACTTGTTACCTCTCCTTTCTTTTTGCTTTTAATATGATACATTTGTTCAAGTTTTAGTTAAGATCATGGACATTTCACTTTGTATTGTGATTGCATAATTCAGCTCATTGGCCTCTCATTGTTCTGGTCTCCTGTGTATGCATTCACGGAATAGGGAAATATGGAGTTGGTTGGTTACGGGTTTGATGTTGATAAAATCGAAAGGTCATGTAGTTTGTTTTCGGCCCATCGAATCGACACCCAGTTGCCATCTGATGTAGGGCAAAAAGAAATAGTTGATGTTGAATTTGTGTAGTAGCTGTGGAGGGCCTCCGAAAATTAGCGGCTAATTGGGATTGAAACATGGTGAGAGCGATACCCCACTCCACGAGTTGAGTCTCTTTCTTATCGGATAGAAAAACCTGATTTAGGACTAGGACACGGTAATTATAACTGGAGTCGTCTGTTTGTCTCTTTCATGAAAAAATTTAGAAAAAGCTAGTGGTCAAAATTGAATCACCTACTACTCCCCAATCTCTGATGAGAGATTCTTTCTTTTACATCATTTGAATTTTCGAAGAATTACCATGCTTTATCCTTGTTAATGCTCACTGCCACCAACAATGGCAATGACAATCCACTAGCAAGCACCACGGTTGAGCTTCAGACACTTTTTAGTGGCATAGCCGATTCTAGAGGCAATGCCAAAGTTCGTCTCAACATGTGTCCATCACAATTGACTACCACTCCTATGCATTGGGGCCCTCAATGATAAACGTCCTTTGGACAAAAGCAATCGGTTCTAATCAGTTTTGGAAGTGGGAAGGATACTTCGATTCCACCTCCTTCGCCAGAATGGTTAAAAGGATGCCATTAATGCAAAGGAAAAATAAAAGATTAAAGGCGAATGACAAGTGGTGTAGATAGGTCACGAATTGTCTAATGCATGGGCATGGGTAAAAAACTAGATTTGTTTCTCTTACTATTTGTAAGTCAAATACATATGAGGGAGGAAATTGTGGCTGTCATGAAGATGCAACGATAACCTACCAACAGGGATGGCGAGATCGACAAAAGGGCCTACCCCTCACATGGGCTGTTAGGGCTCTTTTTCTTTTTGCCCCTCTTTTCATTTTCACATCAGGTATGTAACGTCACATTTATTTGTTTACAAGAAAAAAAAAAAAGCAACATAAGTTGGTTGACTTGCTTTCATTAACTATCATTTAATTATGGGCCTCTATCGACAGGCTGTGATTAGGTCAAACATATTAATGGCATATCATAAAGTGCTACTCATGATATTGACCCATCACCACATGCAATTCTAAAATAAAACTCCACAAACGTTTAATACTCGTAAGACTATAATTTTCACAAACAACAGAAATATAGACACACATATGCACACAAATGAATAAGCAGCTGCCAAGTGGAAATTATAGAGTCAGAGTTGGGGAATAATATAAAATGTATGTACAGTTGACGAGAGCAGCGGCAAAGCTTCCTAATTAATAAATCATGTGCATCAGCTTATTCCTTGCCATGAAGGGGATTGAGGTTGATAAAACTAAAATCGAGGTTATATCTTTTTTGCCTTATTCTGTCTGTGTTCGAGATATCAAATCATTTCTAAGTCATGCAGGATTTTATAAGTGATTCATAAAAGATTTTAGCAAAATTACATTACCTCTTTCCAGACTTTTGCAAAAAGATGAAAATTTTGAGTTTGACGATTCTTGCAAAAAGCATTTGACACATTAAAATCAAAACTCATTTCTTCACCTATTTTAGTTGCTCCTGACTGGAACTTACCTTTTAAACTTTTATGTGATGCCTCCAATTGTACTGTAGGGGCTATGCTAGGGCAACGAGAGGAGAAATTAGCAAGAGTCGTCGCTTATGCCTCGAAGACACTGGATCCAGCTCAAACCAACTACACAACAACCGAAAAAGAGCTGTTTGCAGTGGTCTTTGCGTTAGAAAAATTTAGACAATATTTGCTCAATTCACATGTCACCATTTTTACTGATCATGCTGTTATTAGGTATCTCTTGAAGAAACCACCGTCGAAACCTAGATTGATATGGTGGACCTTGCTTCTCCAAGAGTTTGATATTGAGATAAAGGATCGAGCTGGCGCGACAAATCACGTAGCTGACCATTTGAGTAGGCTACCAGAAGACACACAGGGAGTAGACTCTTCTGAACTGACTTGCGATTCTTTTCCTGACTCAGTTCTATGCGCTTCAGTTTTCAAGGAACCCTGGTATGCACATATTGTCAATTACCTGATGACCAGACTAACTCCTCCTTTTATGTCTCAGGCACAGGCTCAAAAATTAAGAAGCGAAGCTCGACATTACATCTGGGACGAACCTCATCTGTGGAGGCTGTGCAGTGACCAGGTAATCAGGAAATGTGTCCCTAATGAGGAATTTGATGCTATACTTTCAGCCTGTCATTCAATAGTTTGTGGGGGACATTTTAGTGCTAGGAGGACATCTCGGAAAATTCTGGATTATGGTTTTTACTGGCCTACCCTTTTCAAAGATTCATTTAACTTTTGCCAATCATGTGATAAGTGTCAACGTTTCAGAGAATTAGGAAAACGACATGAAATGCCACAACAACTACTTTTGTTTTGCGAGATCTTTGATGTTTGGGGAATAGATTTCATGGGTCATTTTTCTCCATCTTTTGGCCTTGTGTATATTCTCTTAGCTGTTGACTATGTCTCGAAATGGATAGAGGCAGTTCCTACTCGAAAAGACGACGAGCAAGTAGTGTCCAAATTCCTTAAGTCAAACATCTTCTGTCGATTCGGGATCCCTAAAGTTGTGGTTAGTGATCGAGGGACCCATTTTTGCAATAGAGTCATTGGTAACTTACTTTCCAAGTTTGGAGTTACTCAAAAAGTTTCCACTGCCTACCATCTACAAACCAATGGTTAAGCCGAAGTTTCAAACAGAGAGGTGAAGCACATCTTGGAAAAAATAGTCAAGCCATCCAAAAAGGATTGGAGCCTATGCCTGGAAGAAGCACTATGGGCTTATCATACTGCTAACAAGTCCCCAATAGGCATGTCCTTATACCGGCTGATCTATGGAAAAGCGTGACATTTACCGGTGGAGTTAGAGCATAAAGCATATTGGGCGATTAAATAATGTAACATGGATTCGGAATCTTCGGGTATGGAGAGGAAACTCCAACTGCAAGAACTGAAAGAATTAAGGCTCGAAGCATATGAACACTCTCACCTCTACAAGGAGAAGGCAAAGCTGATGCATGACAAGATTATTCACAGAAAGAATTTCAAGGAAGGCGACAAGGTCCTCTTGTACAAGGCCCGTTTCACTTTTAAACATGGCAAATTCAATAC
>JANZLH020000389.1:456247-467879 GCA_026770325.2 Erythroxylum fimbriatum
TATATAATAATAAATATTGGTGTATTTTTCATTTCAATAAAATATTTTATTTTTATTTATTCTTATAAAATTTTCATCTTTTTTATTATATTCCGGTTTGATAGCGGTTTACTACCGGTTGAACCTCTAAACCTTAAATCTTTCCTTCGACCGGTTCGATGTCCGGTCCGATTTTTAAAACATTGGCCTATATGGTCCAACCCGGCTCAAATCCGGATTAGTCAATTGCCCGTGTGGCGTCAGATACTGGATGGTTTAACCAAAAAAAAAACAATAATTGTACGTTCTGTCCCCACTTTCAATGAAAATGTTACTTGGTTTTGCTGTCTGAAATGCTGATTAACTAAGAAAAATTACAATTACATCCATCGTTTCAAGACAATTAAGTGCTATAATGATATAAAGACAAGTTTTATGAAGAAGTTGTTTTGGTTCGTCGACCGGGCCAAAAGGTGTCGCTGCTCTGCCTCTGCCTCTGCCTCTGCGCTGTCTTCCTCTGCTTCTCGCCGCCTTGCTCCGCCTGCTTCTGCTTGCCAACAAACAGCACAACCTTCCTTGTTATTACGATTACGATTATATAACAAAACACAAGTTTTGTTTTCTTTACCTGGAAATGAAAAGTTGGGTTTCGACCTTTGGATAGTATTGAGAGGCCATCACGAACTGCCACTGCGTACATACACAACACAAACCATGAAATTTCATATTATTTTTAATTATTTATGTTGTTTGACTCTGTTTTTTTTTGTCAATAAATGTAAATGTAATGTTGATTTACCTAGAGCTGGTCGACAGTCCTCCCCTCTGTCGTTAATGGAGATTTGTTGCGACTTCTCGTTAGCTGAGGAGGATTTGTATTGTGAGCGGGTGTGCAAAAACATGGGCAAATCCTCTGCCTCAAATCCACGCTTCCAGTTCCAGCCATTTTCTCTCACATTCTCCTCAGAAGATGAAGAACTGGAGTCCCTGTACACAAGTGCGTTAGGTCTATATATTATCATGCAGTTGACAGTGCTCATTTTCTGGATGAACACTCCAAAGGGTCTATATATTTGGAATGATTGTGTTATGCTCCTGGAGAGAAAAAGGATGGTAGGGAATTGTACCTCCTCGCATCTTCATTTGATATATCAAATTGCAGGATTGCTGCTCAAAAAGAAAATAAAACAAACAAACGCTTGTTGAATAAGTAGATTTCTGTACTTGGACACGCCAAATCCAGACAGATATAAGCCTCAATAAACATAGATAGAACGAGGAAAAGAAGGGTGGGAGTGCTTACGGGTTGATAAATATCTGCGGTGAACTTTAGGCAAGCTAGAGTTCCACCTTACTCTTGCTAGAGCAAGCTGGTGAGCGTATTCTTGGCATGTCGTAAGTCTCTAATTTGGAAAGACAATATTAAGTTTGATGAGTTAATAAATAAACGTATAAAAAACAGAGCAATTGGAGTCTTGTCAAGGTGGTGAGTTTTGAAGTGGGTATATACTAACTTGTTTAAGGCAATTGATGCTATGCTCAGCTTCAGAGAATGCGTTAGTCTTGGAAATGCTAGAATTTAGATTAGATGATACACACCCCACATGATCGACAACAGTCACCACAGCCCGACATATGTACTCCTTCGTGGTTTCCAAAACTCTGCAAAAATATGTTTTCTCAACCCTTAAATGGATTTAGTTTGTCAAAGGAAAACTTAAGAGAGATGGATGATGGGGCACTCACTGTTTCTTTTCTTTGGCATTCAGGAAAGACGTTTCACAGTAGTCAGCTGCATGATGGAGTTGGGAACGTAGCTCTTTGAGTTCCTTCAATTTTCAACAGAAGAATAAATATTACAGCAAGTCGTATTAGCTAGTGAAAACGAAATAAAGTGGGGGAAAGACGAGGACTTGGAGAGACTTGTCAAAGCGAGTGGCATCTGCTGATTCACTTTCTGAATTCTGATGGCCAGATGTTTTAGACACTTGCATTCTTTCGGTTTCTCCTGGAAGCTAAAATAGAGGGATTGAAGAACGAAGATAGATTTGCAGATAAAAATTTTATTTTGAAGTCATTCATGCAACGCAAACTCATCTCAGGTTCAGTGTTTTTAAAAGTTGAAACCAAAAAGAGCAAAAGACAGTAAAAGACAAGGGAACTGGAGGGCTCGTGAAACCACCATTATCTTGACTCGGAGAATGAAAGGTCATAACAAGTGAGATATTTGAGAAATTAAGGCATGAAAAAGATGCACAGAAGGAGACAAAATAAGACTGCAGACCCGTGATCTTATGTTTCCTTTTTTTTTATTTTCCTTTTCTCCAAACAAAACAGATGCAGACGGTGATTTTCCTCTGATTGCAATCACACAAGTCCAAAGATTTTATTAATATTTATCGTGCACATTGAATGAGATACACGCAAATTTTACTGAGTTTCCTTTTCCATTTTAAGTTTCGAAACACTTTCTTTGTAAAAGGAAGGTTAAGTAATGACCCTCTTTTGATTTCTCTACGATATAAAGTCATTGCCATTATCATTAGTATTTTTGGCATTGCTTGGTCCCCAAAACATTCCTGCTATTTGGTAATAACATTTTGACTGAAATTGATCTTATTGCCACATACATAAGTTAGGGTGATTGTTAACATGATTAACATTTAGAACAAAATTTGAACGGAGATGAAACAAAATCTGGCATATACAACATTATGAAGTTTAGTATGTTCAGTGATTCAGGAAAGAACCATATAGTGGTATATTATTTATATCTGAAAGTCAATAACACAGTCACCAAGCTTTTCTGCTGCCTTAATTTCCATCAGGACTTTGCCTGTGTGATGATCTGAAAACCCAGATGAAGATAGAATGTTTATCAGATTCTTGTGCACTACTTGCTTAGCTGAATTTTCTGAACTTTTGTGCTTCCCATGTTTCAAAGGTTCGGCTTTGATCTTAACTCTAGCGTCTGCCGTCTCCCTAGCTTTCATATTCCCTGCAACAACATAACATAGTGATTTCATCAACTCAACAATTTAGATGCAAACTGATCTGAATACAACCTGCTAAGCTGCAAGAACACAATTATGAAGGCATTAGGGCCTGGTAGAGGGAAAACTAAGAAATGAACAGGTCCTATGAGAAGGGTGTCTACTGTCTACCACTAGGCCACACGCCATTCCTTAGAGCAAGGATATGTATTGCCAACCATCAGTACTTCTATATCTGTTATCTCATGGTAATTTCCGTCCAAATGAGAATAGGATATGCAAGTCGAAGATAAGCCTTCTTTTCCCTCTCTGGTTCATAACCCTAGGCACTTAAAGTTTACTTTCATTAGGTGATTTTGTTGCCTTCGTCAAAATCCCAAATGCCTCCATCCATTCATTCTTCATACATAGAATATTAATTAATTTGAAATGAACTAGCAGATTCATGTTTGCCGTTTCAGAAACCAAACTTACCACCAGGAAAATGATAAATGCTTAAGCTAGACCTTTAAAAGGCAGAAGAATTGGTTTTGCTGGAGAATGGAGATAATGTGTACTAACACTATTTGGCCAAGTGTTCTAAATATGGACAGGGCAGCTGGAAACTTATCTCATTTGATCCCATCTCTAAGAAAACCCCTCAAATGCTTCCATACGAAATTATGGTCTAAAATGTTGTTCAATCTTCATCTCCCTCAAGACTACTGAAGCCAATCTAGTACGATCCTTATTCCTCTCAAATCTGCTGAAGCATTCAAACAAGGGAATGGGACTAAACACTGACTAGAAACAGAAAGCTGTGAAATGCTACATGAAGGAGAGAACTGATAATAAAAAGCCAGACCCCTTACCAAACTCTACAAAAGGCGTATTCCTTGTTCTATACAAAGGATCATTAAAGATACAAAATTAACCAGTGTGTGAACCCGGGCATGACGAGCTGCATCCCATTTGCAACTTCCTTCCTTTTTTATCCTAAGTTTTGTTTTAAGATTTTACAGAACACTAAGACAAGTTACATTGACATTATAATTGTCACGCGTGACCTTATTAGGAGAACTAGATTCAGAGAATTCTGCAAACTCACATAATAACTTCCATACTGCCTATCCTAATGCTTTGAGCTTAAGAAGCATTGATTTACTGGCTAAATTTTACCTTCAGGCTTTCTGGTGATAGAATCTTGCGTTACAAGAGATGACTTTCCACGTCTAAGGCATAACCATGTCCTCTCCTCTTCATTATCGTGTTCTGACATAATTGGAACATGCCAGTGACCTTCCTCCGATTCCTGTCCATTGTTTTCCAAGTTTAGCATAGCTCCTAAATTGTCACTAACACATAGGTAAAATTCAAAAACACGCATACCAACACTTTTTATTAATATTTCACATTAAGCTGGAAACAAATCAAGGGAGAAGCTGTTCAAAGTATCACCTGAATTACAACAGACCAAGGCAGAGGCATGTGAAAAACTGGGCCAGAGTTGGAAAAACTGAAACGGACCTTCCATAACCAACAAAACAGATGTTTTGTTATGATAGATCGGATTCAAGATAGCTTTTGAACAAGATATCTTACTTCTTATGTGAGCAAATCTTGCAGAAGAAGACAAATTATATCATGATAATTGAGTCAGGAAGAGACTAACTCACTTGGTGCCTTTCTTTCCATTTTGGAAAGTAGTCATTTCCTAGAAGTAGAAATGTATGGTCTCTCATCTCATCGTTGGTCACTATTAAACATTTGAATTTTACAGCTGCATATAACCAGTACCTGAACCATAGGTTACTACCATAGGCTTTGAATGCTATTGCATCATTTTATAAAAATTTACTGATGCAGCAGAAAGTGATGGAACTGGATAATTAACTTTGAAACACAAAGATACATGCAATATCATTCTCACCAATCATCATTTGATCCGGTAGGTGTCGCATATAGTGCATCAGCATTTCTCCACTTCTCAATCAGTTCCTTATTTACAGGTACACGCATTTTGGGTGAAGCAATGCGCTTATTGTGCAAAATAATGAGCGGCCATCCTTTGGAAGGCAGTTTTTGGCGTATTCCATTAACAACAGTATTGATCTACAGAATAAGCCATGCAAGAACCGTGTTAAGAAACATGAAAGGTAAAAAATCTCCTAAATTTGTTTATTTCAGCACTTTGAGCACAATTCATATACCTTAGAGGGTAAAAACCTTCTCTGGTCAAAAAGACCCACGTTAGCTGCATCCACCACTGCTTCAAAGGGTCCATAATAGTCGAGCCATTTCTGCAAATAAATCACTAGGCTTCAATCCTCTCATTAAATTCTCACATAATTCTACAAGTAATATGAAGAAAATTCCATACTTGAAATTTTTCAAAACTTGAATCCCTATCTCTCCTTATGGCTAAAGAAGCAACTGAGTCAGCAAAGTTCTCTGTTTCTATAGGATTTAGGTCAACTGCAACCAATTTCTCCCCACAGCAATTGCAAAATCCATCATGTGCAATATATGTACATGAAATGGACCACCTACCCTTACCCAGCCAACCCTGCCCATGCCATCCTCCACCTCCATTTTCAGTTGCTTCTTTAACAAGTCTCTTGTCCCACTTTCGTTTCCCCACTCTTGAAGCTGCCTCACTCTTAAACCATCTAACTATTGTCCCTGCAGTAGAGGGTGAAACTTTACCTACATATGTTCTAAGTTTATGCAACAAATAGTAAACCTTGTCAGCTTTACCAGCTTCTATACTAACTTTTAAGAGTGCCTCCAGCTCAGGCTCTTCAGGATAAACATCATGCTCCAACATGTGTTTTTCTACAGAAAATGCTTTAGCAATATCTCCACTACTGCAAAAAGCAGTTAGAGCAGGACCATAGGACCTCAATTTAGGTTTTATGCCCAAACTTATCATTTTCTTCACCATATCAAAGGCCATATCACCATTACCAGTTGACATTGCCATCCTAGCAACAGCCGTCAATATTGCTTCATTAATCGGGACATTATCCATACACGTCCTCTCGTAGATTTCAAAACCCCTCTGAAGCGCATAGTTCTTGACATCTTCACTTACACAAATCAAGTTATCATTTCCATTGTCACTCTGCCTGTCCTGCTTAAATATACTTAAACCATCTTGAGATTGTGATTGTGGGTTACTAGACTCACTAGAATACTGGGTTGAGTGCTGCTGTTCATTCGGATTACTGTGTAAACCATTACAATTGACACTAGAATTGAACTCCATCTTATCACTATCAATCGATTCCATCCCACTGTTGGGAACTTGAATACTAGAATTTGAAATCTTAGCATCAGAAACCCTGTTAGAGACTGCATGCAAAGTTCTACTAACACTGCCACTTTTAGCTGGTTGGACAAAACCCACTGCAGCTGAGGAACAAAGATACAACAGCACAGTGTAATGGTATTGTCCTAACTTAATCCCTTCTCTCTGAGCTAAATCATACAACTTAATTGCACCCATGACATCTCCTCTTTTTGAGCACATATCCAAGCTGGCACGTAAAGGAAGATTTTTTGAATCAGAGTCCTCTTCCTTAGACCCCTTTTCAATTTTCACCTTAAAGCCGTCACCTTTCCCCTTGGTTTTCTTCTCCTTCATTGCAGCACCGTTAAGTAATTGGCTGTCTTTAATTTGCTCAAATTCTGTAACTTCACTTCCATCCCGGGAACCCGTAGGTGAACTAACAGAACGTATTTTCCTCCTTTTACGACAAGCTAGGTCCCGTCCTATATTTCCTTTCTTTATGATCATGTTTTCTGTCTTTTCCTCTACTGCTGGACTCACCAACTTCCTCGCGGACTGTTTCCTTGTCCTTTCACCTTCAGAACTTAAGGAAGATAACCCAGAACCAGTTTGTCTTTCACTTTTCGAATTCGTGGTCATTTCTGGAGTTAGGTGGTCCGTCGGGGACAAATATGCACGTGTGCTGCTAGCATGAGCTACAACCGAGGAAAAAGGTGTGTGCTTTGGAGGTGAGGAAACAAGAAGATGAAAGAAACAGGGGAA
This sequence comes from Erythroxylum fimbriatum, assembly GCA_026770325.2. NCBI lineage: Eukaryota > Viridiplantae > Streptophyta > Magnoliopsida > Malpighiales > Erythroxylaceae > Erythroxylum > Erythroxylum fimbriatum. The sequence goes on from JANZLH020000389.1 coordinate 463,253, forward strand.
TTCGGCAGTGTTAAGAAGAGGTGAGGGACACTTACTGAGAGGAGGTGAGAGAAGGCTCTTTTGGTGCAGGATGTTGAAGGTAAAGAAAGCCATGTGTGGCCATCAAGAGGCCTCTTAGCAATATTTACCTCGCCATCCACGGAGGTCGTTAAGTGCTTGGATTATTGGTATTTGAATTCTTAACACTCACCTCTGGCTTAAAATAAAATCCGTTTTCGATAAATTTTAATTATTTAAAATAAGTGTGGTTTGTGGCTTTTCATGAATATTTATGATTTTATTCTTAAAATTTCTCTTTAATTTTTCTCACATCTTAATTATACAGATTACATATTATATTTTCGAAACACTTCAACATGTATTTAATAAGAGTATATCAAATATTTTATTAACTTTTTAAATAAGTGTGCATTTCCTTAAGCGACTTTTATTTTGAATGGAATGGATTATATTGTAAAGCCATTATTAGACATTGGTGGATGAGGACTAGTAAATTAGAGGGTTGATCCCCTGTCCATTTTCCCCTGTCCTACCCTGTCTACTTTGCATCTCAGATGACGTCCATTTTCCCCTGTCCTACCCTGTCTACTTTGCATCTCAGGGGAGTAAATTACTGAACTCAGAAGCTCATAGTAGGCCGAATTGCTGAAAAGAAAAAAAAAACAATTCGGTCGATGATACCCCTTTTAAATATGGATTTTAAACTTTTATATTGAATTCTTAAAAATAAGTTAACATGATTCCATGATGTCTTTTTATTACTTATACATGATCTTACTTTCAGATTTAAATTATATTTTAGTAAAATGTGTGATTTAATTAAAAAAATTAATAGTAGACGAATCGGAAAAAGAGGAAGTAAGTATGACAAGGGAGAGGAGCCATTAAAGGCACATGAAAAAAATCATATATGAAATTACGATAATGCAAGCAGTTTTGAAGGCTCTAAGCGATGTGAAAAAGTTTAATATTGTTAAGTAATAAAATTATTGCCCTTCTGATATTCCAAAAAAAGGGCATTTTTATCACTCAATTAACATATTTCTTAATCTCCATTGCAACTTTAATTTTAAAAGTAAAGCCAAAGATTCAATAAAAGAATGCTCCAAAGACAATCTCTGCTTGCTTGAAGAAGGGTTTTGTCCAGAATTCAGGGAATCACATTCATAGGAGATAACAAACAGCTACAATGAACAAAACCAAAAAGGGTATAACTGCATGTTGCTGGTGGCTACATGATAATCCCCAGCATCAGTATCAGTATCAGTATCTAAGAAATGAAAATCGGATCATACTAAACGTCAACTGCATGCTCTCCTCAAGAAAGTTTAAAACTGTCATAAAGGCATTGAGATACCTGCAATATAGACATCCCACGTAAAGAACTAATCAACAATCTCATTCAAATACGAAATATGCATAACCAAGCATGATAAATAGAACAACTTCATGAGCAATAGTTTGAACTTTGAAGTGTTATGATTGATATCTCCATCACTTTTCTGCAAAGTAGTGGCAGCAAGAAGCAAAATATGCCACTTTCCATTCTCTAAAGCCACTAAACTACCCACTCCTTTAAAAGGTGCCCTTATTATTAAGCCACCGAGCTTTCCTACAAGATATAAGTCACTTCATATCCATATAGCCTTTACAGCCTTGGCCAACTAGTGAAAAGAAAAGTACAGCAAAATCCATTATACATATATGAACCCAAAAAGATCAAAGAACTTGAAACTTAATTGTGTGAAGATTACAACTTCATTGAATTGTTCAAATTTATGAATCATGATATTAGGAATAAAGCACAGCCCAAATCTTTATGTTTAGATCAAACTTCTAAATTCCAATCTGTTAAAACATCAATATTCTTGACAACTAGAGTACAACTCCAAAAGGACAATCAATATAATACTATCCCCGCAATTATTCGTTGGCATAAAAAGACATGCATGTTCAGTATCCTTAGGCATAATGGTTCTGATATGAGACTAGTTAACTAACTAAATAACTAAATACAACTCGTTAATTATTTAGTTCACCGTAGGGATTTAATAAATTTCTTTCTCAATGAATTTGTAATTAAACATAATATTTTTGCGACTAAAATATATGAACCTCCCATTTGATTTTGCTCATTCTATACAATATACTTATTGTATAAAATTATTTTAAATACATTTTAGGGTATTAGAAATACGAAAATTCAATTTTTTTACTAATTTTTGTCCAGATATTTTAATATGATTCGCTATCAGATAAGAGCAATCATACAGACTTTATCATGTGTTTACTAGTCTGTCACATAACATTCTGTATTAAAATACAAAAATTCAACAAAAAGTCTCTTTTACCATGTTTGACACTGCAGGGTACTTTTAAATTTAGAAAAATAAGAATATTTTAAAAAATGAGTAAAGCTACAACAGAGATTCATATCATTTACCTTATTTTTATACTTAAACTCTATAACAAATCCATATTGCAATATTACAAACAAAACTGAGCAACCTGAAAAAAGTAGGTTACGATAATGCTAGTGATGACCAAGAGTCCTCGAGCTACTGCTAACCAAGTCATAAATCTTTATAACGTACTGAGATTTTAGGATCACAAAGAATTTAATGATGTAACAAAAACTGAAGTTCCGATGATATAACTAGTTTAGAAGTCATATGGCAACAAATCGGTTCTTAAAATCTCTCTACGATGACCTCCCAAATGTTTTCAAATCCTCCATCTTTCTTAAGGATCTCAATCCCTGGAGACTAGTCAAACATAATCCTCTGTTTTAACCCAACTAGAGAAACATTACGGGCATGACATCTTCACTACTGGACAGGAAATGCTTAACGGCCTACTTGTAGCTACAACTGAAAACAATGCACAATGTATCCGATCGATCATATGGACTAGTACGTTGTGTAGCGTATAAACAATATGTACAAGCATTTCTTGAGTTAGCAAAATAAACAAACAGTTGGTGCGCGTAATAGTAGATGCATACTTTACAGAAAAATTATGTAGTTTAGAAACCACCTTGAGGCACTAAAGCCCAGCTATCGGACTCATTGGACAAGCTTGATATCAACCTCGACAAAGCTATTGCACTGTGCAATGGCATCATCGATCCCACACAGCTCAGTTGCAGAGGTAATCTATAAACCAAAACAAAAATTGAACAACCAAAGTAAAAGCATACCCAGTTAAAGTATTACAGTGGAAATGTAACCAAGGAGCGGGTAAAAGCAAAAGGGGTGGAAAAACGAAAGAGACCTTGAGGAGCGAGAGAGACGCCTGGAAGAGACTGAGACCAGGAGAGGAGTGGAGGACTGGAGCGAAGAGATGGATTTGTTGTTGAACTTGAGAGCAATGGGCTGTAACCGAGACGATAACCGAGAAACAAACTTCGAGGTCGACATTCTAGGAGGGTTTTAGCGGTCTCTTGAGTACTTAGTCTTCTCAGCTCAGCTGCCGTTGGGATGAAGAAGAAAACAATAAAGATCTGAGGGTAGTTTGGGTATTGGACCAGGTTTTATCTTTCTTTTTCCCCGGTTCACTATCTATAACTAAAATAAAAAGAAGTAATTTTGATATAAGAAACATAAAATTATGGATTAATTATTTTAAATTTTTTTAATTTCATAATTTTAAAAAATAATAAAAATATTTAAACTTTTAAATTTTTAAATTTTTATTTTATATTTGTAGGACCCACACTACAAAACAAGCTTGAACTTTTGAGAGAAACTAACGCATATTTATGATCTTCATCATGCCAAAAAAGAGTTGTGCTCTGCAAATCATCCAAAAGAATTACATAATGTTTTCTAACATCCTCTGCACTCTCCTTGCCACCAACCGAGGCAACAACCTCCCATCGATCTAGGTCTTCTTCATCAATAACCACAAGAGTCATCTCAAACTACTTGTTCTCTTCACAGCCCCATCTTCACAAAAATCATCCATGTCAACAACACCAGTGATCAAAAAAAAAAATCTTGAATCTTAGATAAGTGTCATCTTAGATTATAATATTCACCAAGCAAGTGTAAGAATCTTTTCCCGCCGGCTGATTCTCCTAACTAGATTATAACCCTCCTGAGTTTTGGGGGCTATGTGAGGTATGTTTGTTAATGAACTACACAAATCTTCTTTTTATTTGGCTTTGCTTTTTTTCAGATCGTGTAAACAAACAGCTTGATGGATTAGAAATAAACTGATAAAACCCAAGATAGTTAGGCACAAAATCTCTTCTGAAAAATCAAAGGTGGTTAATTTCGCAAACTTTCCGATTCGTTTCTGGCAAACAAAAATTAGAAAAATTAAACGAACAAAAAATAAATCAACACCATAAATTTGATAACGCAGTTCGGCACACCTTGTCTACGTCTGTGGGGCCCTCACCCAGCTTAATAACTTTCACCGAGATACAATAATTTTACCCAAGACTTTACTGAATCGACACCACTCAACCCTTAGTACTATCTCTCAACCTCACTTCCCGTGAAAGAATTCACACCAATAGTACGACCGCCTCGTACTAACCTCAACAGAAGATTTGTCTAACTACTTTCACTCAAAACAATAATAAATAAAAATAGCTCAAGTGTTTAATCAACTGAAAATT
>JANZLH020000389.1:486522-497352 GCA_026770325.2 Erythroxylum fimbriatum
TCTTGAAGATCAAGACAGTGATAAAGCAAATACACGCAAGAGATAAAAAAGACATGATCTTGTTAAAGTTTAAAACAATAGGAGACTGTAGATAATAGAAGTCAATTAAATAACAGAAGCCTGTTAGATGGTAAGAGTCTATTAAACGATAAATTCTGTTAAAACAATTTAAAATAGAAGGCGCTTGTTAAATCTGAAAGGAACCTATTGTAAGTTGAAAACAAAAGAAGCTTCTTGCTAAAATGAACACACACAATATAATGCGGAAATTTAAAAGTTAAAGAAAGAGAGAGGAATGATGCATTCGATTTATACTAGTTCGGCTTATAACCTAAGTCTACGTCCAATTCTCATGTATCAAACTTAAGTGTTTCACTTAAATCTCAACTAATAATTTGACGAGCCTTTTTCAAATTCACGAGTGCATATTTTTCAAAGTTCTCCAACCTTCTAAACTAGTAGTATTTAGCTAGTCTCTACAAGCTCACGAGTACATATTTTTCAAGATTCTCTAACCTTCCAAATTAGTAGTATTTAGCTAACTTTTACAAGCTCTCAAAAAATGAAAAAGCGATTTGCTTGATATAAGTTTCAATTATTTCTCTCAAGAAGAATTTTCACTTTCTAAAGCACAAGAGATTTGATAACAATATGACTTTCAAGAGTTTGATGCTATTGATGTATCACTACAGCCCACGAGCTTTAAGTAAGAATATGTTTGTAAAGGTTTTATAATGTGTTGCTTAAAATTAATGTAACGAAACAATTTTAAAATTATTGCCTTTAATAATATTAAGATGCAATGATAATAATAAACTATTGTCTAATATTTAAAAAAATCAAAATCAAAATCAAAAGATTGTTGCTTTAACAGTTTATATATGCAACAAATTGAACCGTTGTTATATATATTTATATAAGTAACAATTAAAGTGTTGTTATTATTATTATATATATATATATATATATTAATAACCCCAAACTTCCCAGGTTGGTACACGTGTTAAGTAGTAGAACAAACTTAATAACAAAAATGTCTGGAATCAAACAATGTAATTCTATTAGTTCTAAGAACCCAATTATTGGATAGCCTCACCTACCAATCTATCTGCGATAAGAAGTATAAACATTACAGTAAAAATCTCTGAAGAAGAGTAGAATGGTGATTGCTCGTCATTGTATTCTCAACCGAAGTTAAATTAAAGAGGGTATAACTATAACCCAATCTGATCTCATTAACCAAAACCGTCGATGGCGAAACCCCACCCACACGTCACCCTGGAGGTTGGCTACGACGGCGTCGCTGTCATCACCATCAGCAACCCTCCCGTCAACGCCTTGGCTCTTCCAGGTCACCCTCTCTTTTGTTGTTCGACTTTGGTTTTACTACTACTGCCGCTGCCTGCTGGTCTTGTTTGGCTTAACTGATTGAGTTTGTGGTCGGTGCAGTGATTGCCGGACTCGAGGAGAAGTTCCACGAGGCTACGAGGAGAGACGACGTCAAGGCTATCGTTTTGACTGGTTAATTTCGTTTGTTTTTAACTTCTCTTACTCTTTGAGGTTCTTTAGTAGGCTACTGATGGTGATGAAGAAATCGGATTGTTCCCCTGGTTGGTTTAATTTTGGTCTGATGATTTTGAAGGCAAGGGCGGGAAATTTTCTGGTGGTTTTGACATCAATGTGTTCCAGAAGATTCATGAGAGTGGTATGAGCTGTTTGGCATATTCACAAGCTTTTTGCTAGATTATACTCTATTTTGGCGGTTTGGACTCTCACTACGGTGTGGCGTTGTTGTTTCTTTTGCAGGGGATGCATCGGTTATGCCAGATGTGTCCGTTGATCTTGTGGTCAACAGCATCGAGGGTAGCTACTTATTTGATCCCAACGTGTACTTTTGAATTGGGAATTTGGATCATTGAGGTTTTTTTTTTCAATCCAATTGCGGGCTACTGCAGATTGCAAGAAGCCTGTTGTTGCTGCCGTGGAAGGATTAGCTCTTGGAGGAGGCTTAGAACTTGCATTGGTTCGGGTTTTCATGAAAACTGAGTTTGTTTATTGTGATTCAATTTTTCTTTTTGCAGAATTTAATAATCTATGTTTGGGTTTGACAGGGATGTCATGCTCGCGTTGCTGCGCCAAAAACTCAACTTGGCTTGCCTGAGTTGACGCTTGGAGTTATTCCTGGATTTGGAGGTGGGATTACTTCCTTTCCTAAGAGTTTTGCAATGATCATGGACAAAAATTTGGAATTGATTTCTACAAATTATATGAATATGTATGTGTTTTGTGAACTGAAAATTTAGAACTTTCTTCTTTTATTTTAAAGGAACACAACGACTTCCCAGGCTTGTAGGTTTGTCAAAGGCCATTGAAATGATGCTGGTAAACCTTCTGCCCATGTTCTGGATAAAAGCTTGTTATTTGAATGCTGCAATTACGGACATATGCCAGAAGAATATTTAATCAATTATTGAGCCTCTCACAATAGCTTAAACTTCTAGGATGAGTGGTTTGCTAACAAAAGATATCTAGCATAATTCTCCTTTGTACTTTGTTATAGTTGATGAATGACAGAAGTAGTGTCACAAATTTTTCTTGCAATATTGATGGAAAATTTCACTCAACATATCCTTCATGCTTCAACTGCTTGAGGACCCAGTTTGCTGCTATCGATTATCATTATCAATTCTCTTTTGCTGGCAATACTTAGGACCTTAATTGGTTGTTGAGTTTAGTGCTCTTTAAGGCATGCTTGTGTTATGTTAATTGAATTGCTTGCAGCTATCCAGGCCAATAGTGTCTGAAGAAGGGAATAAACTAGGTTTAATTGATGTTATCGTGCCTTCTCAAGAGCTGCTCAAAGTATCTCGCCAATGGGCTTTAGATATTGCAGACAGGCACAAACCATGGATCCGTTCTCTTCACAGGACTGATAAGCTTGGTTCCCTGTCCGAAGCACGAGAAATACTGAAAGCTGCAAGACAACAAGCAAAGAGGACTGCGCCAAACTTGCCCCAGCATCATGCATGCCTTGATGTCATTGAGGAAGGAATAGTTCATGGAGGATACAATGGAGTTCTGAAGGTACTTTTTTGCTGTTCTGTTTAGTTCGATATAATTTATTTTCTTTGTTAGCTAAAAAGTTATTCTGTTCTGTGGATCTCCTCTTTCTTCCTTTAGTGTACATGGCATTTGATTTTCCTTAGATGAGGCAATATGTCGTAGAGTTAGCCATGGACAATCAATGCATGATGGTGCAGTATAATATCTGTATGGAGATCCAGTCATACATTAGGATTTTTATTATTGCAGGAGGCAAAAGCATTCAAGGAATTAGTCTTATCAGACACCGCAAAAGGTCTTGTTCACGTGTTTCTAGCCCAGCGTGCAACATCAAAGGTAGTAATATGTCACGCTATAGTGCCATAGTTTTGGAGTCAATTCCTGTGTGAACTGGTGATCATAAAGTATCAGAACTTGGTGTTCTGGAGAATTTCTGCCAACACATCATATATTAGATTTTTCATGTGGATTTTTATGCATAGTGTTTCATACATTGTCAAAATTTGTCTACTGAATGTGCTACTTATATCTGTTTACTTTAGTAAACGCATGATTATTTGATTTCTACTCTGGTTTTAATCCTATTGCAATGTTCTGTTGTATGGTGGCTGTTGCAAAGGAGTGTTTATTTTATCAGATTCTCTTTGTGCATGTGAAATACTATATATCTATTTCAATCTAGGCTAATTTTTTCTTTCACATAGTAGTTGTTGGCAAATCATGGTGCTTCGGTCAACTTTCACTCATGTTTATGTCTTCAGAGATTTGCTCTTAAATAGGTTGTAAGAATTTTTATGTCACCCTTTCTAGAAAAAAAATTCATAGATCTTGATAATGTTTTCTGTAGCAAATAACATCCAAGTTCCTGTGCTTATTCAACTTTTTACTTTGACAGGTTCCCAACGTTACTGATACTGGTCTCAAACCAAGGCACATAAAGAAAGTTGCCATTATTGGTGGAGGTCTAATGGGTTCTGGCATAGCTACTGCTTTAATTGTTAGCAACATATATGTTGTACTCAAAGAAATCAATTTTGAATATCTTCTGAAGGGTACAAAAACAATAGAAGGTATTTATTAAGGTCAAGGACTGTTATATTACTTATTTAGAAAATAGGCCATCAGTTGTGTTGGACGTGTTCTGACTAATAGCGGGGCTTCAGTTTGCTAATGTTTGAGTTGGATGATGATTTGGCTGCTGAGGATTGTCAGCTTATCCAAGAAAATGGACACTTCTTTAAGTAGTTCATGATAGATTTTGCACAGTTTTTCCAAGTATAACTAGTGTAACAACATAAGTTGTAAACATTATGGGCTCTATTGATTTGCAGTGCAGGTAAGAGAATGACAATTGCATAGAAGAATGCCTAACCATGATTATCATGTTTGTATAAATTGATGATTTGTATTTTCCTGACTTAAATACTTTACCACACATCGACTTTCTTTTTTGTATTTCATGAGGATGTTTTCTACTTGTTTGCTATGAAAGTGGGACAACATACCAGGAGCCTAGTTTTTGCATAAAAAGATTAAAAAAAAAAACTGAAGCCTTTTAGATACAGAAAGAGCTTGGTGTTGATCCCTTTTTATGTGGCAGCCAATGTTCAAAGTTTAGTAACAAGAGGAAAGTTGACACAGGACAAGGCAAATAAAGCCCTTTCGCTTCTCAAAGGAGTATTGGACTACTCAGATTTTGAAGATGTGGATATGGTCATCGAGGTGAGCTTAAGTCTCAATTTCGTAACTCAACATTGTTATCATGGCAATTGCTTGGAGTATTTTAGTGTGGTTGGCTAACAGATTAATCAAGTTGTGCAGTTGGGATTCTTGTGATTTTTTTTTTTTGCATTCACTCTTATTTCAGTATCACTTTTATTCAATGATGTTGAAAGGGATTTTAATAGTCTTTTTTTTATTGCTTAGAAACTATTGTGCAATCTGTTAAAAGTTGTTTGTCACTTCAATCTGCAGGCAGTTATTGAGAACGTTCCCTTGAAACAAAAAATTTTCACTGAAATTGAGAAGGTCTGCCCACCTCATTGCATTTTGGCAACTAATACATCTACTATTAACCTCAATTTAGTTGGAGAGAAAACCACCTCTCATGATCGCATCATTGGTGCACACTTTTTCAGGTTACAATCATCTTTTTTCTCTATTTGTTCAGTGTCTGTGCGACCATTTTGTTGTCTGTATATTGAGACTACCTAAAATATGATAATTTCTTATATATCTCAGTCAACCTATTCAAATTACGATGATGGTCTCTAGTATAGCTATGTTTATACTTTGGCTTTATTTTGTAATTTGTATGACTTTCATTTTTAATGGCCAGTCCTGCTCACGTGATGCCTCTTCTGGAGATTGTACGGTCTGATAAGACTTCTGCACAAGCAATTCTAGATCTCATGACCGTTGCGAAACAAATAAAGAAAGTTCCTGTTGTGGTGGGTAACTGCACTGGCTTTGCGGTCAACCGGACTTTCTTCCCATATGCTCAAGGTGCACATATTTTGGTCCATTTAGGTGTGGATCTGTTCAGAATTGACGGGGTGATCAGAAGCTTTGGCTTCCCTATTGGCCCATTCCAGTAATAATCTTTCCTTGATGCTATACTTTCCTTTTGCATGGTGTACCACTGGCCAATGCTTTACACTTTTAGCCAATTGTCGACCTTCTCAAGCTAATTATTGCCATGACTACTATATTCCTTGACACGGGAAAAGTATTGGCTGCAAGATGATAATTATTTCGCTTTTCTGCCAAGGCATTCTCTGCCAATATGTACAATATGTGCTGCAAATTATCATTTATGATGGTTAAACTGTGTTTCCCATGCACTGTACGGTGAATGTCCGGTATGCTGATCTAACAAACTCGACTGCAGAAACCTGGCTGCGTAGGTTCTCTCTTTGTTGCATGTGTAGAGTATGCTACCAAGGCTTTCTCTATTGTACTTTTAGGTTTGTCATACCTTGGAACTAAATAAGATATTTTCTGTTGCAGTTGCTTCTCAGGTTCCTCAGGTTCCTTAAACTACTTCATTGAATTCTTTTTCACTTGTTTATGTAAACATTTTAAATGAGGATTATTCTACAATCTACATATGTAAGATAATTATGTTGGAAAATTTATATCTGGGGAAGTTAATAATTAACAGCTTCCTTTGAATTGTAATTGTGTACCCGACCGTGTTAGGGCAAAATTTGGGAATGTATTTGCCATATAATTTGATTTGGATTCCGATGTTGAAAGAAAAAGTGGATGTTGGCATCCGATGGAAGGACTTTCCAATAGGCAATGGAACTTGAGATGGATGATAGTATGTCTTAATATCATAGCTGAAATTCATTAGTTGTTAGATCCTTAGCCCTGATTCTATTATTTAGAAGTACTAGTTATCCTATCCTTTGAAAAACAAATCCCTTGACCTCGTGAAATATACAAATGTGTGTAATAAAAAGATTTTTTGAGGCTATGGAAATAAATGTGATTGAGACACTGTTGCAGTATCAATGTCTCAATTTGATATTTGTCTATGCACGGATTATACTCCTTTGCCCGTGTTCTAGTTGTAGCTATAAACTGTCTCATTATACTTGCAGGCTTCAGGATGTAGCTGGATATGGAATTGGTGTTGCAGTAAGGGAGGAATTTGATAGAGTGTTTCGTGGTCGTACATTCGGGTCTCCACTAGTTGACCTTTTATTGAAAGATGGACGTAATGGTAATGGAGATTATTTTCATTTGGATGATATTTTCAATTTCTACGTGATAATACTTTTGGTGATTGCTTGATCTGAATTTATTTATGCTTATCTCATGTCAGGTAAAATCAATGGTAGGGGATACTACTTGTATGAGAAGGGAAGTAAGCCAAAACCTGATCCCTCTGTGATACCAATCATTGAGGAGTCCAGACGGATTGCGAATATCATGCCTAATGGAAAAGTACTTTAGTTTGTGCAAAGCTACCATTGGCTTGCAATTAACTTGCTTTAGGATGATAGAGTCTGTCATTGTGCACAGTTATGGATGCTTCCATAAATCTTACCTCAGTTTCAGTCGACAAACTACTAATGCAAGTATACTGAATTGCTTTTGCAGACTCTAAATGTCACTGACCTAGATATAATTGAGATGATCCTCTTTCCAGTGGTGAACGAGGCATGTAATGTTCTCGATGGGGGAGTGGTAATTCGAGCATCAGACCTTGATATTGCTTCGGTTCTTGGAATGAGTTTTCCCTCTTATCGGTGGGTGCTTTTATCGATTCTCACGTTTTGCTTTGGCTAGTTGAGCTTTGTAAGCATAATGTGTGTCACAAATTTCCTCTATTTGCTTGTGATGAAATCAGCTGGAGCATTTGTGAATAATATGCATTTCAAAATTCTGTTTTGTCTGTGGTGAATACAGACTAATGTAAATACCTGTAGTCTTACTGGAATGGTTCTCTTTGGCAGTGGGGGAATTGTTTTCTGGGGAGACTCGATGGGGCCAAAACATATATATTCAAGTTTGAAGAAATGGTCTAAAAGATATGGTGGTTTCTATAAACCATCACGGTATCTGGAAGAAAGGGCCACGAAGGGCCTTCTTTTGGTAAGAATACTATTCTTAATTGTATTTTTCCATCCCCAAGATATGGCCATATTTTCCACTGGAATCCCTTAAAGTGAAGACTTCTCTATTTGTTATCTTCATTGAAAATTGTGTTGGTATTCATTTTACCCGGTGTGAAATGTTTTTTCTGAATGTTTCTTTTCTATATAATTTCTTTGTTTCTACTTTTTCTTGTTTCCTGAGAAACTGAGCTATCTGAAATTCCCATGTTTCCTAAATTCCCTTGCGTACTTGCAAGCACATAGACTCTCATCTACGCATCCAGGACACGTTAAAGAATTGTGCCAATGAAGAATTATGAAACTAATGAAACTCTGTTTCCTGCAGAGTGCACCTACTTCCTCATCTACAGGATCAAAGTCACGATTATAGAGCACAAGTCTTTATGTTCCAGTCAGCAGACCTTACGCAGGCCAGTAAGGTAAACTTGGTGCTATTAGCTTTTTTTTAAAGTCCGAAAACCCTGAAAGTGCAAGCAATAAAGCCCTGTTTCCAGGATGAATTATTTTGTATAACTCCTGCTGTTTGAAACGTACACTAATAATAATATGCTTCACCTGTACCTGCTTGAATGGCTGGAATCAGTACTTCGTTATTTGCCGAAGCAATTCTGTGGAGATATTTGGTGACTAATAATTTAAAATCCTTTATGAATAATGCGGTAACGTATTTATCAAATTTAGAACTTTATTTAATTTAGTATTCAATTTATAAATTGTGTTAATTATACTAATATAATATATTATTTTAATAAAGTAGAGTGTCACGAAAATCAGTTTATATTTTATGTCAACAGACGTGTATTTTACAATAAGTAAAATAATGTAATAATAATTTTATTTTTGATTTAATGATAAAAATAATAAGAAAAATGTTCTAGTTTAAATATTATTGAAATATTCAAAAATTACTTTGATATTTCTAAATATTTGGGTAGTCATAATGTATTGTTAGACGCTAATTTTGATTTATGAATATACTTAATTAATTAGAGAATTAAAGATGAATAAAAGGAGTTTAAAATTTCTAATTCTAAATATAATTTAGAGTTATAATTTATATCCATTGCTAACATATTTTAGAACTTAATGGGTCATATAATTAATAGATTGAAGACAAAGGTATTTTAATCAAATTGAATTTGATTATAAAGTTTGAGAAACGGATCAAATACAAGATATTTAATAAATAAGGATCAATATAATATTAAATCTTATTTTGGTACAATTGGTATTTAGTTAGAATTAATTGTAATTTTAATTGGAGTTGAATTAAATTGAATTAAATTACTAAAATACTTAAAGCTTATTTATAATAGGCTTAGGCTCCAAGAGAGTTAGGACTCCTAACCTAATTTTCACTATATAATTACATAGTTTTCATAACATATTTTGTGGATATTGTTAGAGACCGGATAAGAAACGGTTCAAGAGAAACAACAAGAAAAAGATCAAATTTAAATTTCGGGAAATCAAGTAAAAATAATGCTATTGTATCCATTGTATGCAAGATAAGATCCCACCCTAATTTTCTAACACTACAAAGATAAAAGATTTATTTAAAAATGACATTTAGATGAATTATAGTTGATTTGAACTGGAGCTCAATATTGGTTTGAAACTAAATTCAGTTTGAATTTGTTTTGATTATTTCAAAGTGATATCATTTTTGTGTAATTAACTTAAACTACATTATTTTGATTTTTAATTTATCAAATTTATATAATTTAGAAAAGGATAATGGAGTTGAAGCCATATATTTAAACTTAATTTATTAACTTTAAATCTTGTCGAAACGGAGCATACTAAGTCTACCAATCCTAGTTCAATACTAAAGTTTGACCTTAGACGCTCGCAAGCATCTTACTACGAGTTTGGACTGCTATCACTGTCGGCTGGAGGAGTCCTCGCTTCATGTTGTTTGTAATTGCCCCAAAGCGCGACATCTTTGGCGTACTTTTCCCCGCCACGCCATCCCTTCCACTTTTTTCACTAGCACTCATTAGGAATGGCTTACTACTAACCTCCAGACCCATCAGTTGGTTTCGGGCCTTGAATGAGCAGCTATCTTTGGGACAGCCTGTTGGTTCCTCTAGATATGGCAAAATCAGGTCCTTTTCGACCTTCAGTTCTCCTGGCCGGTTTCTCCTGTCACTATCATCCTCAATCATGTCCGCCTGAGTTCCCAGGCCTTAGCTTCGCTTTGTTGCGCCCGTCTGACCCCTCGCGCACGATTTGCACAATTTATTGGGTAGTGCCCGCCCACTCCTGGGTGGGTCAAACTGAATACGGATGGGGCATGTTGCAACGACGCCTCCTCGGCCACTGCAGGAGGTCTCATTCGAAATCGCTCTGGCGATTGGCTAGGCGGTTTTGCTCAGAATATAGGCCATTGTTCCCCGATTTCGGCTGAATTCTGAGGCGTCTACTTGGGTCTTCAGCTGGCTTGGACCCTCGGTTTTCGCCGCATGGTACTTGAACTGGATTCTATCGTGGCTCAAGAGCTCCTCTCCGATGCCTCACATCGCACCTTGTCTCTCAATCCTTTGGTTTTGGGCATCAATGAACTTCTCATTAAAAACTGGGTAGTTATTTCTCGCCACACCTATCGAGAGGGCAACCGATGCGCTGACTGACTCGCCAACCATGCTTTTACTTTGGATATCAGGATCACCACTTTTGATAAGGCACTATCTAGTGTGCCACTCTCCTTTTAGAAAATATGGCCTGGGTTGGCCTCCCTCGGCGGACATTGTAATTTGTGCTTTTTTCGTTGTAAAAAAAAAAAGTTTGAACTTAGACGACGCCTCCTCAATTAAGCGTTGGGAAAGTAAGTATTGTGACTACTCTTGTAATGAGTTGATCCCTGTGACTATGTTTGAGTAATACTGCTAACTGGAGTGGGCCTAATAGAGTATGTACCTCCGGCATTTTGGGCTAGCTTTATTTTACGAGTAAGTGGAAGTCTAGAACCGACGGAGTATAGAAAGGACAATCCCATATCGTAAAGAAGAGCATTTAGTTAAACAGAGAAGCTGCTATAAGTAAGAATTTGAAACTTAAAGCAAAGCATACCTTTCTCGGCCTTTTGGCTAAGATCAAGTGTAGTATCTGTTCTTATCAGTTTAATATCTGATACGTG
>JANZLH020000389.1:577642-595012 GCA_026770325.2 Erythroxylum fimbriatum
TACAAGTCGCCTTATCCGAACAAAATGCAAGCACAAGTCGCCTTGTATCTCATACAAGTCGCCTTATACCTACAAAATGGTAAGAGGCGAGCGTTTAAATGCTACAAAACCTTGAGGTCTTGGGTTCGAGTGCTAGAAACTCCCCAAGACCAAAGAGGACAATACTGATTAAGATTGGATGCCGCGGTATAACCCGCAAACACACACCGGCCCCCCAAATACCTATGGGTGGGGTGTGGGATCCAACAATCCCAATGCACCACGTCCGCCACTTCTCTTTTGGTTGACCCAACTGAATTGAACCAGTTTAGAAAGGTTTGCCTGTTTAGTCTAATCCTCTTTTGGTTAATTTTCTTGCAACTCATAATAGTTTTCAAGATTTTTAGCCTTCTTAAATTCATTTTTAAGGTTTTTTTTTCCAAATTTTATCTCTATCTCTTAGTTTTAGGTTTGATACCTTATTTCTCATACAATTTTTTATTTTTTATTTTTTATGAATGCTTTGAATAATTCTTACTGTGTAACCCATCATATTATTATTATTATTATGATGGGTCAAATGATGATTTATAATCTCAACAGATATGTAGCTTCTTAGAAGGTGAGGTTACCAAACCTACTAAACAAGATGATGAGACAAAAATGAAGTTCACTGAGAGGCTCAATCAATATGATACTAACAATTATTAGATTTTAATTTAGTTTTATAATACTTGTCAACTTAGTATCTAAATAGAATTTCATTATTTTGACTGTGTTAAAGATGTTTTGGATTTTTAGCAGACATTTTATGCAGTTTCAGATGAAGTTCATTAATTTCAATTTTACTATTGCCTTCATCATATGCTTCAACAACTTGATCAAAACATTCACAGTTATATTTTTTAGTTTTAAAATTTATGAGATTAACTGTCAGCCTATGATCTAATTTGACCTGACCTGATACAAATTTTGCAAAAATTTATGTTTTCTTTCTTGATCATCAATGTGTATGGCATTTGCTTATGACTTTTTATACTGAGTTTGAGTTAGTTCGTGCTTCTCTTCCTCACTACACTCTGTTACCTAAACTTGACATAGTTATTCAAGAGGTACTTTATGAGGAAACTTAACTTAACACTCTTCATACTGAGTGATGTCTTTCTTCTACAAATGTGGTTCTTATTGCTCTTTCTACTACTTTAGCCACCTTTATTACTGCTCTTTCTACTACTTTAGCCACCTCTATTTCTTCTAATGATTTTTTTAAAATATTACAAAAAACTTGGGTACTATATTTCTACTTGTCTTTATTTTAAGAGGTAATATGTTCAATCTCATAATAAGTCTTATCCCTGAATACTTCTACGAATAATGCTACCATTGAGGGTTCTACTTTTGAGGACACTTCTCCTTGTTTTTTTTCTTGAAAGAAATTCAAGCTATTCTTTAATAAATACAACCTAATTCTAGTACTCCTATTTCCCTTGTCTTATCTGTCACTTTAGGTAAATCTAATTTTTGGCTCTTTGATTATGTCTTTTGTAATTATGTGACCTCTAATTCAAAGCTATTTAGTTTTATTTTTACTCCTTTTGGTACACCACTTGTCCACACTACTGATAATTCTATTTTCCACATTAATATGTAGGCAATATTTTTGAATCTCACTTATCCTTATCCAATGCCTTTTATATGCCTAAGCCATCTTTTAATCTTATTTTTGTTGGTAAGTTATGTGAATATGGTGTTAATATAACTCTTTCATCTCATGTTTGTAATGTACAAGATTCACAGAAAAACAAGGTTCTCAGGAACAAGGCATAAGGTTGATTATCTATTTGAACTTATTTCTCACTAGTTTCCATCCATAGCTATTATTTTTGTCACCTCTTCCAATATTTGACACTCACATTTTTGTTATGTTTCCTCTTCTAGACTAGGACCTTTTATTTTTAATGGATGTTTAGGATATGTTCAAAATGATTAACTTGATTATGTTTCATGTAAACTTTTAAAATATCATGCTTTTCCATTTAATATTGTGACTTTATTTCTTCTGTACCATTTAATCTTTATTCATTATGATTTTTGAGGTCGTACTCCTAATATTGCCATTGGTAGTTCTTGATATTTTATTATTTTTATTGACAATTATTCTCGATATACTTGAATTTATGTTATGAAAAATCATTTTGAGTTACCTCAAATTTATATTCAATTTGCTAACATGATTAAAACTTATTTTTCTTGCAATATTAAAAATTTTCATATAGTTAATGCTTCGAAATATTAAGACACTACCCTTCATCAATTTTTTGCTACTCATGGTACTATTGTACAATGTTCCTATCTTGGAACCTCTCAACAAAATATTCATGTAAAATATAAATACATGCATATTTAAGACACTATTCAATCTCTTCTTATGTCATCTCCTTATGGTGAACCTTTTTAAGGTGAAGTGGCTCTTACAATAATTTACACAATTAACGTATCCCTTTTATTGTTGTTAATAATATTTTCCCTATGAACGTCTTTAATGATTATCATTGTCTTCAAGGTTTTAGATCTACTAGTTTTGTCTATTTTTAGTCACAGGAATACACCAAATTAGAACCTATAAGGATTATTAGTGTTGGGATCCTCTTTCTTAACGTCTTCAAATTTCCTACCATTTAATTTTTTAGGAACATATGATGTTTTCTTTATTATCCACTTTTGGAATTACTTCATCTTATTTCTTCCTTATTAACTAAATGTCACTTTTCATAATTATCATTGTTATTTTGCTCTTATTTCTCTTTATGCACCTTGCATTATCTTTAGGCTAGTATGGAAAAAGCAATGGAAGAAGAACTCAATGCACTTACTTCTAGTTATAAGTGGGATTTATTTGATTTACCTAGGGAAAAATCTATGGTTGGATGTAAATAGGTCTATAAAATCAAGACCATGATTGTTGGTTCAGTAGAACAGTATAAGGCTCAACATGTAGCTAAAGGTTTCACTCAAGAATATGAGATTGATTATGAGGAAATTTGTCCTCCTATAGCCTGTATCACTTATGATCGTGCTCTCATTACCATTACTGTTGTTAAGCATTAGACTTTATTTCATATGGATGTCAAGAATGCCTTCTTAAATGGAGATCTCACTGAAAGGTTTATATTTAACCTATTCCTAGCTATCCTCTTCATCCAGATAGAGTTTGTCTTCTTCGAAAACCTTTGTTTGGACTTAAACAAGCTCTTTATACTTAGTTTCTTAAATTTGGTTCCACTATCTATCAATTTGGTTTCTAGTCCAATCCTCACACTCATGCATTATTTCTTTGTAATACAAACCACGGTATTATTATGTTATTAGGAGATATTGATGAAATGATCATTACTAGTGATGATACACAGGGTACTCATGATCTTAAGTACTTTCTTAGCCACCAATTTGAGACGAAAGATCTTAAAAATATGAGCTATTTACTGTGTGTTACTTCTAATTTTATAGGATATTATTTATCTCAGGTCAAGTATGTTGCTAATCTGATCTCTCTTGCAAGTCTTATTGATGATAAAATTATTAAAACTAATGTTCATTTTTCTACTTCTAATAGCTCTCCTCTTCCCGACTTTACTTTGTATCATCAACTTATTGATAGTTTATCTTATTGTCACTTATCCTAACATTGCTTAAGTTGTTCATATTATTAGTTAGTTAGTTTATGATAGCTTATCGCACCACTCATTGTATGGTTATTTTTTGAATTCTTGGTTACATCAAAGGTATCTTGTTTCATATTCTTCATTACTCTAATTCACTTTTCTCTTCCGTTGTGAGGTTTTTCAAATGTTGATTGGGTTGCTAATCTTATAGACCATCAATATACTACTAGTTACTTCTTCTTATTTGGTGATTCATTTATCTATTGACACAGTAAGAGGCTAGTAGTTTTCTCTCAATCTAGTACTGAAATTGAATATCAAACTTTTGTTGATTCTACTTATGAACTTCTATAGCTTTGTTGATTACTTTGGAGTATGAACATTTCGTCTCCATCTGCTATTCATCTTCATTGCAATAATTGAAGTGTTATGTAGATTGCTTATATTCATGTCTTTCATAAACGCACAAATACATTGAGATTGATTGTCACTTTGTGCATCATCATTTTTGTTATAATATGATCGATCTTATTTATGTCTTTTTTCAAGATTAGATTGCCACAATTTTGCAATCTTGTTTACAAACTTAAGCTATCAATTCACTATGCCCTCAATTTTGAGGGGAGATGATAATATATATTGTAATCAATGTAAATAGTGTCTAGTAAACTCATATCTTATATTTAGGCACTAATTAGGTTCTTCCTTATATAAGTTCCTTTCTTATTAGTCTAATACTTTTTTGTATAAATAAGTGTATCATTTTCATTATAAGATACAACAATGTATAAAATAATTCATTCCCTATTAGTTTCTACTTTATATATATATACACATTGTGAAGAATATATGACAATTATTTATAAATTGGAAAGAATAAATAGTTTATTGTTAGAAATTTACAGCATCCACCACTTCTTCTAGCTCAATTCCCATGCCTGCATTAAAGAAGTTGTTAAATGACAAGATAGATTGACTTTGGTTTAAGAATGAACCAACCATCGTGAAGTAAGAATCAAAGTTGATTATTAGTTACCTGTATCCTGCTGTCTGACGTTCCAATGACAAGTACTTCTTCGGTGGGGTCAAGTGCCATGCAGAGAACCTTAGCATTTGTAGCAGTTTGGAGGACATCTATCTTGGTCTGCTTCTTTCGGTCCCAAATCTCAACAATGCCTCCTTTGGACCCCAAGTATATTAGGTCTGCACTAATTGCCATTGTCCTCACTTCCGATGTTGTGTACAGTGTGCCTACCAAATCAAAGTTTTCACAACTCCATATCTGTCGTCAATTTTTGGATGCTAAGTTAGTGACTCGTTAAAAACCACGCAGAAAATAGCCACTAGGATAGGGGGACATACCTTCACCACTGATCCATCTACTGAAGAACTGGCCGAATGTATCTGCCCGTCACGAATTTGCAGAGCATTTACGGAATTTGCTTTTCCTAGTAATTTCCTGGATCCACTTTGAATAATGGCTACTGTTCCAGTTGCCAGGTCTATTTCCTGAATAACAGATTGCTTTATATAAACTCAAGTTGTTGAATGTAGATAAAACATGCTGCTTCAGTTGCAATACCTGAATGCTACTGTCGTGGCATCCACAGTATAGTTTTCCTTGTACAAGACACAAGCATTTTACGTACTTGCCTTGATTTACCAATTTGGATCCTCCGTTCCAGGAGTGAACCTGACAGGTAATAAACGCCAATCATTATTTACACATGTGAACATGAAATGCCTTGTATTTTTGACTCCTAATATAGAAACAGAAAAGGAGGTTTATATGATACCTTGACACCGGCTCCTTGTGGAATAAAACATGACATGCTATTGGCAACAACTAGATTATGAACTGGATCCTTCATGTCATGCACTTGTACGCAGCGCAATGTTTCACCACTAAAAGACCAGACCTATTCATCACAATACAATACAATAGCATTCTTTGTTAAACATTTATTCAGCAATACAGATCAGAAAATCAGACATTCGTCCTCTGTTAAACTGAACATGTAGATGGATAAATCTCAAAACTGATGCCGAGAAGGTGCTTCCAGGTCATTGGAACATGAATTAGTATTTAGATGAATTGTGAATGAGAATTTGGCATTGAAGCAATGAAGAGAGTTGTCTGACTAAATTGCTGTCAGTTTTGAAGGGAGGTTGGATAGTAAATCTGTCGTATGTCTCTTGACTTAGTGGTCATCTATGCAGCTAATTAGTTCAGTTTCATCTGTTCTTATACTACCTTTTCCTGCCGGGCTTCGCGAGTGCAGAAACATAGAGAACTAATGTTTTTCTACCAATAAAAACAAAAAAGTGGAAAGAGCACACATACCCTTGATGTTTTGTCTGCTGAACCACTGTACAATCTTTCGCCTGATTGTAAGATTGTTAAGCTAGTGACAGCCTTGGTGTGTTCACGAATTACTTGAATGAGTTGAAGAATGCTACTCCTCGCGGTCCAAACCTACAGAAATTGAGAAAAAGAAGATCATCTAACTTGTATTCGCCAAACTTGAGTCATTTCAAACAAGAGGATAGCCATTCACAGTATGAATTAATCGTGTGGATTACTTAACAATGTGAAATAGAACTTTTCTAGGAAGCTGGGTGCTCATCCCTCATCCAATGATCTAGCCAGATGAAGTGCTTGGTTTGGTTGCAATAACATTATGATAGAATTACCTTGATGGTTCCATCCGAATGGCCAGAAAAAATCTTGTCATTGAAACAAGCAATTGAAAGCACCTCTCCGTTCTCACTGCAATCTATTAGAGCTAATTCTTTATGACTCCACAAGTCCTGGCGCTCGAAAACAATTTTGTTGTCATTATTTTATCGACTGAGAACTAAAACGATAATAAATGTGTAGGAACTTGAAAAAACACTTTTATTATTAACTTACAGCACTAGAGTCTTGTCCCTCACTCAGGATTTTCATGATCTCAAATGCTAATCGAGATGACTTTCTCAGCTCCCTCAGACCTTTCTTGATATCCTTCATGTAGAAAGTAATATCCCGCAAGCCATCTGAAAATTACGGTAGCAAAGTTATGATAGAGATGTCTTAAACCAAATTAGATTTGTTAATCTTGCAGTCTCGGAATGTTAAATTAGAAATCTTTCCAATATGTTTCTACGGCTTGTGCAGGTGTCTTTCTGAATCTCAGTTTGGCTGCTGGAGTAACACGGACCAAGATTGCTACTTACCAGCATCATCTATGAAGCTTTTCAACACAAGCAATGAAAGGACTTTGTCCTCAATATCCTTTGCGGACTTGAATATTGCAACAAAGCGCTTGAGCAAGCAGACTCTGGCCGCTCCTCGTATCCCTGTGTCTGGAAGAACATTAAGCATATGTGCAAGCCACGCTGCTGAGACAAAGCATGCTGAACACAACTCTGCATATCTGCTCTTCAGGCCCTCCGATAGAGCTTCGAACAGCAAACCGAACTCATGAGTTACTAAAGCGAACCCCACTTTTCTTTCCCAATCTTCAGCTGCTCTGTCTTCCTCTTGCTGTTCCCAATGCAACACAGAAAATTAATTTGTATTTTCATATACAAAAATGTCAGAGGACAAGATTTTATTCAGAAAAATTCAAAGAGTCTGACCAAGGTTCCTTCTACTTCTTCAGAAAAGCTTCCAACTTGTTCCATTTTTATAAGATTTTTGTAACGTTTGTCCAGTCCGGCACGCTTCAGAAGCATGGCTCTGGTAAGAGATTTTCCAGAGGCTGTAAACCTCCCCTGCAAAGAGACTATTGTTTTTGCCGCAGCTATTTGAACAGCAGGAAATTCAATTTCTCTGAGGCATGATATGAGGGTATCTATTGCCTCTTCACGGTATATACTCATCTTTCTCGGCTCAGCCTATCGACCAATACAGTATTCATTAGCTTACAGTAACTACATTCTGTCATTAAACCTTTTAAGTGCTTTTCGAACAAAAAGTCAAGCATCTTAATTTTTCAAACTTTGTAACTTGAGATAATTGAAAAAGAGGGGAGATGTCCATACCAGAAGATCAAGTTGGAGTAAAAGACCAGCCACTACTGGGCATTGCTCTTGTGGAGCTGTCTGTAAGAAGTTCAGCAGGGTATGCATTGTACTGTAAGAACCTTCATCTTTAATGATGTGAAGGACTTGTTCGTTGAATGTCCTCCTAAGAATTTTATTGAAAATTCAATTGCTGGGGGAAAGTATTCCAAATTCGAGAGAAACCAAAAGAATGAGTCAAAGGTTTGATCTCGAGAGAAGTTACCTATTTAATTTGACTAATTCTGATAAGAAATGAACGATCTCAAATTGTTCTGAATCACTTGCAGTGCAGAAGCTCTCCAAAACAGGAGCAAGCTCAGCTTGGTCAGCAATGGTATTTCTACATTTCCCATCTTCCTGGATGCACCTGAGTAAGATCCCAACTGCTGCAATTCTCTCTTCTGCCCACTGACCTTCCAAGCTGCGAACAACTTTCTCAATCACTTTTGTTGAAATAATGGCATTGGCAATGGAGGAAACAATGCTTTCTTCACTGCTACTGAGAATCTGATCCAGTAATAGAACTGCAGCTGTTTTTGGTTTCACACACATATTCAACATATCCTTGTCTTCCTTCTTAATGACTGTTAGGAGAGATTCTACTAGATCCATCTCCAGGAGGCTTATTGTGGTGGGCGTTAACAGATATATCAACACAACGGCCTCCAGTAAACCGTTCTTAAAAAGTGCCACAATGCATTCCACATCAGAATCAACTCTCGTCAGTGTCTGGATTACCCCTTTGTCTCTTGATCCCAACTCAGAGAGGAGAA
The DNA here is from genome assembly GCA_026770325.2 of Erythroxylum fimbriatum. Classification (NCBI taxonomy): domain Eukaryota; kingdom Viridiplantae; phylum Streptophyta; class Magnoliopsida; order Malpighiales; family Erythroxylaceae; genus Erythroxylum; species Erythroxylum fimbriatum. The sequence goes on from JANZLH020000389.1 coordinate 586,107, forward strand.
GAACCGTAGCTTTTAACACTTTTGGATCGACAGAATTGAATAGTATCTCCACAAATCCGTTAACAACTGGAGGTCTTGAAAGCAAGCTCTGTATATCAAATTCCATGTTTGTTTCCTTCCAGAATCTCTCTATTCGAAGAACAGCCACTTCAGACTCGTGCAAAATTTCTGACATACAAAGATTGTTAATGGCCTGTCTGAGCTCACTAATTGTGCCGTCAATGGTGGTTTGCCTAATGACACTATTAGGAGAAGCTGTAGGTGGCGTTCCTGATGATTTGAAACTTGCATCAGCCTTCTGACGCGGGCTTCCTAATTGGTTTGAGGCAGAAACAGGGTGCTGCTCTTTCCAACTAGCTATAAGCCTTTTGAGTACGTAATTTGTCTTAGGAAGTTGTGTACTTTGCAACTTCTGGCGCGTGATTGGGCATGTTGAGTTCCCCCTGTCCAGCCACTCTTGAATTGCTCTGCGTTCATAAGTCTGCCCTGTTTCTAGAGTCACCGGATCATCAAAAAGATGGCTTGTTATCGGGCAGACAAAGTCTTTTGGCGGAGTATGTTTCCCACCACCTGGGGAGTTATCGGCATCCGCCATGGGATGATCTGAAGAACTATGGGTGACAGAAAGAATCCAAATATCAGAACTTCAGAGGAGAAAGCGTAAAATGATAAATGATGTTCATGAGAACATACCTAATGGAATCTGCAACTGTAAGTTGCTTGTGTTTTCGGGTTCGGCTTTCTGATGGCTCAAACGATGTTCTTTGTCTGTTGTTTTCCTACAAGACAAAGACAACAGCATTTCAGTACTAGAATAATCGCCTAGGTAGATCAGTCCAGATAATTGCGACCTCTTTTCTTGTTTATGCCTCTACCTCAACTTCGGATTCCAATGAATCAACCAAATTATCATCCAAGGAAGATTCAGCTTCGGACTCTGAATCTGAACCTGGCGATACCGTCAACCTCCTACTGTTCTGACTTCTGAGATCTTCTAGGGAGACTCTCTGAGGATAAGATAGTGTAGCAGAAGTACATACGCCGTTGCTGGACAGTTCTAGCGATTTTTCTTCTTCACGCCATATTGGCTATAACACGTGAAAAAACATGTCATAAACCTTAAAGGACAGAACCTCTCTCGTATTTTTTGTGGTGTTTTAACAGAACCATTTAAGAACACGGGATAAAGAAACAAACTTGATCAGTCAATCATTAAAAAACGCTTGAATTATGAAAAAAGAAGCCATCTTTAAGTTTGGTGTTGAAATTTTTCTGTCAACTTGGCCTCCTGACATGTACCAGTCCTATGAATTGAGTTTTCGTGGTCAGATAAGCAGAGAATGGTTGGTGCACTTTTCACCTTAATTCCAGGAGGCCGTTTAGTGTCGACTGTTTATGTAGTACAGTAAATGAGCTAAGCCCAACAGTGGATGTAGTTATTTAAGTAACAACAATATAGAAATTCTCTGCTAATATGCATTTGGAAAACTGAGAGTAAAACTTTTGTTCTTGTTTTTTCACATTCACCATCACCAGCTTGCACACCCCCCACTCTATACCCGTCAGAACTACCACCTGGACCTGACCATCAACTATGCCACCGTTATAATCATAAAAACCACCGTCCAAAAGACAAATAACGACAACCAACATTTAACCACCATTTACTCATCCCCATGATCAACCATCACTATTAGCCCTTTAACATATTCGTAGTTCGATAGAAACCCACACCCTGGACAGATTTCATGGCAACTGAAACCTTAATATTCTGCTGAGCCTAAAATTGGAATTAGAGTTCTCAAATTGAAGCAATTTTGTTTCAGGCATGCTATATCCACAAACTTGATATACAAACACAATTTTCATTCCACAATTCACTTCATCCAATAACACCCAGAAGTAATTATCTTCATGTAATCAATTGGTTATTTTTGAGAAATTGGAAATTGTGTTATACCGTTTTGAATTCTATTTTGGCAGTGTGGTAACAGAAAATTGAGGAATATGTCCCCTAGTTCTGCTTTGACACATTGAAAGTTGCAATACATCAAGGATCAAAACATAAAGAAAGAGTGACAGGTTTCCTAAGATTTTGCCAACTGTTTTATAAACTAAATTGTCAAAACTCGATGTCAGACCAGATAAACTAAGGTGAAAGGAGGACAACATGAAAAAAAAATATGAATAAACAGTACGAGAAGCTCTTATTATATTAACTTAAGCATTTATATACTTGCTTGGTATTAAACTTAAGCACAATTAGAATTGATAAAAATTATGATGAACTTGCAAGGCAATTGCCAAAGTAAAAGGTTGGGAACATGGATTTAGCATTGCAAGGCAATTGGCAAAGTAAAAGGTCGAGAATATGGATTTAGCATTACATTATACCGGACGTTCTTCAACCCTACTCCATCCGTTTTGATGTTATCTTCAGCTTCTCCTATCTCTTCCACAATCACTGGTGGTGGCTTAATCGAAATGTTCTCATCGCTGGTCTCTAAAACCTCCTTAAAGTAGCTAGCAAAGACTCTGCAATTTTTGTCAAGAACCTTTTCATAAGCGCTCTCTAACTCCTTCAACTCCAAAGCTTGAACCCCACAAATGTTCGACAACAATTTCGAGCTCGGAACAGCTACCGATACATCACATATTGAATTATCATCACCCTCGTAGTCCATATTCATTGAAAAGGATGACAGTATCTTTGTTCTCTTCTCGTTGAACCATTGAAGAACTGGTAAAAGATGTGACAGAAACAGCTCCTCAAAAAGAACCTGAGCTATTTCTGACCGAGCTAGGGAAGGGTCTAGCTGGAAGATGTTGAGCACACTGAGTGCAGCATTAATGTGTTGATATGTGAGTGCGTAAATGAGAGAGAGAAGAAATGACGAGAAGGACGATTTAGGGCAAGAAAGGAGAAGTTTTTCAGCGAGGCGAAGCGAAGAGAACTGAACGGAAGGGTTAGTGGTCGATATGGACTTTTCGACTGTTTCAAAGGCGAGGTTTAGGGGTTTGAGGGTGGAGGTTTGCATGGAGGGAGTCAACTTGCTGCGGAGAATGGACAAAAGCTGGTGGCGGAAGTCGGACTGAGAGATGGCTTGTGAGAGGAAAGCGGTGGTGTGCTGGAGGATATGGGTGCTTGTGGTGGCGAAGGGTGGTTCCATGGTCGCGGGTCTTGTGTTGGTGCTCGTTGAGATGCTGCTGGTTGGCGAAGAGCAGGAAGAGACTAAACATAGGATAGGAATGATTAAGTTGATTGCGCTGGATGTTGATTTTTCTGGTTTGATGTATTTTGTATCTTGTTGGCAAAAATAAAGAATCTAGATATTCTGTTTAATATTATTCTGCCTTATTTTGATCTCAGTTATTTATTTTTTTGACACAATAAAACACCGTAATATTAAATAAAAAATCTGAACTAAAAAATACGACCTCAAAAGCCACAGTAACTTTAACTTCAACTTTTAACTTAGACAATAGGTGTCACTATACAATACTTGCACTTTACAATATTATTTTGTTAGCTTTTCTATTTGTCTATCGCAGTCTTCCCATATGCTGACACATTGAAATAGTTATTAATTCACTTCTTTTTCATTTCGATAAATCATTGAAAAAGGAATTAAATATTTACTCTTATACATCATATCACTTTCAGTATTCAATTAATCATTAATAACTAAAAAACAAATTAATATCTTTAACCTTAAAAAATGTGTGTAACATCATCAAAATTTATTAACCATTTATCCAATAAAAGTTCGTTATAGCTTGCAACGTTTACAAAAATTGATTAAATGCTTTAAATATTGTTGTCATATTTGCATTTCATGATAAACATTAGATACATCTGATGACTTTCTACATACATCAAAACATACGTTTACTATATATATTCAATATTGATAAATGACAAATGGTGAGAAACTATTACTTTCATGACTTTAGCATACAATTTACGTCCTTATGCTCAGTGGAGTTGGACGAAGGGAAGAAGATTTCAATGAGGAGCTCGGCAAGACAAGGGCATTGAGATAGCTTGTGTAGGTCTGAATTCAGGCGGGTGGGGTGTGGACATTGAAATAGTAAAAGGTGAGGGGACCCATATCGCCGGCCAGCCGGTTGGAGCAGTGGCAGCTGGTGTCGGGTCACTGCAAATTCCAAAACATAATTAACAATAATAGGGACTTTGGTTCTTCCATTTGTCCTCTAGAGAGTTTCTGTCGTTTAAAGATTTTTCAAGATATGTGATGCTAGGTAGGCCAACATCTTTTGTCTTCGAGATCATTATTCTATCTTAAATGTGTGCAATTTTGTTAACTTATTATGATAATATCTTGTTACATTATGTATGCATTAAAGAGATCTGTATGAAGTTGACATTGTTATGGTTTTTCCTCTTTTAGTGATTTTGGAATGACATTTGCCTATATTTTGCACCTTGATGGGTTGATTGACTTGAATCGGCCATCACATCTAATTGATCTTCGATGATACAAATGTTGGACTTCTCGTGCTAAGTTTTATTCTATAGAATTATTTTATTATATCAACATGTTGATTAATTATTATATGAAGTTAACTTATGCCAAATCAAGGCTCCACAACATAATGGATGGTAGCTAAAAGTTCAAAAATAGTTGCTAATAAATAATTCACGATGATTTAAATTCGTTGTAAAAAATGTCACCAAATTATCATAGCTAAAAATTATAGATGAAGTTTTTCCATATTGGTTACTAAAAGATTTTGCCTACGCTTCATTTTCGCAGTTGAAAAATATTAGCAACAATTTAATATATTTTCACTACAAAATATTTTTGTAGCGAAAGATTATTTGCTACGTCTTCCAAAACGTAATTAAAAGGTTTTTAGCTATGTTTCTATAAATGTAGCCAAAAAGTATTGGCGATGTTTTAAAAAACGTAGCAGAAAACTTTTAGCTACGTTTTCTAAAACTTAGTCAAAAACTTTTAGCTACGTTTTCGAAAATATAGTCAAATTTTTAATATACATTTAACTAAATATTATACCATGTTAATTATAATTATTTGTGACATTTTGAATACATATTGTTGTATATAATATTTAAATTTTTTTGTTAAATTATTATACAAAAATAATTAAAAATTAGAAGCATTGTATATTAAAAATAAAATGTTGCTAAATTAGATCATGTACAAAATTTTAATTACAACTTCAAAAATATTTTTATAAAAAATAAAAAATACAAATACTAAATTAATCACTTAGACACGTCTTCATCTTCACTGCTTACATAATTTGGCCTAAGTAATTTTCTTAGGTGGCCCAGGTAATTTTCTTAGGTACCCTTCATACTTTACCACCTTTTTTTTAAGGGACTTGTTTTCCTTTTTAAGACATTGAACATATGTTGGTCTTGATGAGGATGAAGCAGTTGGCTTAGAGCCAAACCTAAGCCTTTTGATATCCAAATCATGTACCAGGTACCTTGCTGCAAATGTCAACTTCATTTGGCTCATTTACGTCAAACATTGATGTTTACAACAACTCCTGCATCTTATTCTAAATTTTAAAAAAGAAAATCAATATTCAATTTAAATAGTATTGGTTAGTATTAAATAAATAAACTTAAAATTTAAACAAAATTTTATACTTACATAATTGTTATGCGCTTTTTCAGACATCCAGCCTTTACCTTCCTTATAGTGTGTTAATTTATAGAATATGATCCTATCATACTCTTCTCCATGTAATTCCTTCTGACTCTGTTTTATAGAAAAAAAATATATAACACAATAAATGATATTGTGTTTACTGATATAATTATAACTTATAAATAAAGAACTTACATATCTATTTCATAGGACAACAAAGGATTTGGAGCCTTGGTTGTGATGAGTTTTCAATTTTCCTCTATTAACTTTGGCTTTTTCACCTTCTAAATAAAGAAAAGTAATAGTCATTAAATTGTGTAACAATGTGAAGAGGAAAAACAAACAAACCTGAATGTTAGGAGATGCCCAATAATCACACAAACTATTTCAATTTTCTTGTTCCAAAACATGTCTCCTTGTCTCTTCATCCGAAGGAAAAGATTTGGACATTTATGCAGTCGATAACGATGATCCTTGGTCCTTTGTTTCAAAAGTAACGTGATAGTTTGAAACATTAGGGTTGTCGATATCGACGATATTTAGCTTCATCTGTAAACAATAAGTACAAGTGAAATTAATCTTTAAATAAGTAAAACAATATTGCATATAATTAAATAAACTGAAAATTTACCGAAACTCTAGGAACAATGTTGATTAACAGGTTTATCTTATTTAACAAATAAATCTTAAAGAAAAGAGTTCATTAATTGACAATTAATCGTTAAATGTCTTAGATATTCATAAATGTCACATAAAACATTGGACTTTCCTATAGAATGCACATTGATAGGATCAAATTTTTTATCTAAAGAATCTATTTTTTTAGTACTTAAATTAATTAAATATGTATATGAAGAAATTATATAAATTCATTCCAGCGACCTAGTTTTAGGTTAAATGAACTTAATTAACCTTTTAATTTGATTTCATCCCTAAGAGAACTTTCATCAAACACTTTATAGGCTTCAAAAATTGACCCTAACTAACTACAAAAAATTATGTCTTTTCCCTTTCTTCACTAACATTAACACATTAAAATAAACATTCAATCACTAACAATCTAAATAAACCCAAACAACATTCATAAAACTGACCAACATCAAAGCATATAACAACAATAATGAATGTAGGAAAAAAAAAACCAAGACCAAAGCATATGCAACTAACCTCGATTGACAGTGATAGGAGAAGAAAAAATTAAACGAAGAGAAGAGAGGCACGCAGAAGGTTTGGGGAAGGGGCCTCAGGTTTTTAACTTCTAACTTAAGCCAAAACAACGTCTTTTGTAGTTACTGTAACATTTGGCGACGTTTTTTTAAAATCGTTCCCAAATGTTAAATAATAGGCGATAGTTTTAGATTTTTTATTTTGCAAATTTTTTGCAATTTATTATTTATATAAAATAGTATAGAACTTATATATAATAAATAGAGCTTTATGAGATCACATAAAATTGTCAAATCATATATATTATAAGAGATTGATAAAAAGTATAAATAAATGTAATATAAAATTTTGTGTTTTTAGTTTCATAAATTTTTTTAATGACATTATTATTAAGTAAATTTATTTTTAGACTTAAATAATCATTGTGAATTAATCTGAATCGTCACCTTATGGTATATTGCAACGTCTTTTTGCTTAACAACAAATGATATCATTTTGTTTAACAACCAACGACGCCTTTTTCTACTAGATTATTATAAACAGAAAAATGAAGCTCTCTTCGTTTTCGTGTTAGCCGTAGTGTTTTCAAAGAACCGTCGTCTCCTCAGTGATCATTGTCTCCTGTGTTGTGGTCGTCATCATCAAGCTAGCGTCGTGTCCTATGTTGGTACTGTTCTTCCTTTCTCTTTTATGTTTTCAAGAACCCTCCTTTTTGTGCTATATTTTCTACTATGTTTTGGAGTTTATGCGGGTTTTGTGTTTTGCAAATGGTGTATGGGTTTTTGTTTGTGTTGGAGTTTGGAAGATGGTGAATTTTTGTTTATGTGTTGGATGTGTATAGGTTGACTTTTTTCCAATTTCCATGCTTGTTTGACGAAACCCTGCTAACTATTTGATGAAAGCTTTGTTAGAGAATCAAGGCTACTTCTGCAATGGATGTTTATGTACATATTTACCATATAATTGCTTTTACACCAAATTTGTACCACTTATAATATGCACATGTATCCATCATAAAGAATTTATTTCAACGTCTCATGAGGCTGTCATTAGACATAACAATTAAAAAAAATGATCAAAACTAGATATATTAGCAACGCATCAAAACATATATAGGTAACAAATGTATAGGTTGGAACCATGATATTCAACTCATTTAGGAATGGTTAATTGCTTCATATGAATCAATAACAACATTATTTTTACTTATTTTCATTTGTAAATATAAGTATCGATCAATGACAACAACTGATAAGGGCAAAAACAAAAGAGTAAGTATAAGTATCAATTAACCAAGTCTCACAAATATGTAGCAAAATAGTCCAAACTATCCTTAAGAGACATTTAATTGAACACTTCATAAGCTTCATAAATTCATCACTAACTAATAACAAAACCACTATATTTTTTTCATTATTCACCAATATAGGATCAAATGTATCTTTAACAAGAGAGTTGGTTCAAATATAACGTTGGACTTAAGATATATTGTTTTTGATCATAATAAATAAGAAGTTGTTGAGGTGAATTAAGATTGTTTTTAGGGTCACTTAAAAGGAATGACCTTTTCTTTTTGTTGCTAGGATTTGTATTGTACGGTTACATTCAATTTTGGATTTGTTCATTCCTCCTTTGAGAATTTATGGGATTTCATTACCAAATGAATTTAATTAAACATAATGAATTTTATACTAAATTGAATTTTTAGAATAAAACTGTTAACATTAATTCATCGTTGAATGTCAACATGGCAACTAGTTTTTGACGGCAGAAATGAATTCCGTTGGGAGGAATGTGGAAAAAATCTCTCTAATAAAGAACAAATCGATGCAGAACAAATCTTCTCATCAAACATTAATTACCTCTTGCCTTCCATAGGTGATCTTCTTCTTGATGTGAGCAGGAGTAAGGATCTTGAGAAGATGGCGAACTCCGAGCCTATTGGAGGAGAGTTTAATGAAATTGAGCCCAAACTAATCCATTTAACTCAAATCCTTGAACCGGATACACTTGGAGCTTGAAGACACGAAGACTTGGGCTATTTAATGCTTCATCACTTAAGCCCAAGAAGATATCAAACCTATTTATTTAATT
>JANZLH020000389.1:672992-688682 GCA_026770325.2 Erythroxylum fimbriatum
GATTCACTGGAACGCAAATTCAAACAGATAACTCGGCTATTGCGGCTTTATTACATAGGAATGGAGGCTGGCCATGGCAATTTTACACTGAATTTCAAATTATCAAGGATATGATGACTGCTTCTTCTTCTTCGATTTTACATGTTTACCGCGAGGTAAATACTGTTGCTGATTATTTGTCCAGGATTGGATCTTCTGGGGTTTCGACTCAATTTAGCCAGGAGGAAGATTTGTCGTTGGTTGTTCTTGGAACTTTGGTCTTAGAACGAAATGCTACTCCCTACATCCGTATTAGATGATTTTTCCTTAATATTTTGAATATTTGTACTTGGCCTGAATCTGTGGAGGTTTTCTTGCAGGATTCTTTCCTTCACAGCGCCATAGTGAACCGAGCAATAGGATGCCAATCCCATTTCTCGCTATTAATAAAATGGTTTTAATTTCGGGCAAAAAAAACATATAAGAATTTCTTCAAATTGTATTTATTCATCTTCTTCTTTAGACTATAAGGGAAAGGAATTAGCAGCACATAAGGCTTAATAACAAGTCTCGAGGGCCAATCTTAATTATTTCCAATTAAAGATGGAACAAGCCTTGGTTCCCTTCTATCCACATATTCCACGTTCCTCTTTTCATTCTTTCTTGACTTTCTCACTTTCTTTTCTCTAGCAATATTAAAATCAAGTGGTGTGCCACCATGAGTCTAGAATAACACATGATAAATAGGATTCATCTTATTATTACTCAAAATCTTCCTTGAATGTCTTTTAATCCTCGCCTTAGCTAAGTGGCTTACTTGTACCATCATGTTATAAATTGATGCACAAATCAGAATGTACCACCTTTTCAGGCCCACTCATTTGAGATTTATGTTTTTCTACTTTCTTTAATTTCTCCAATTTTTCATCTAAGGGAGACATGTATTGCTTGAGAATCTTGATAGTTATAGTTTATATTATTTTTTAATAGGTATTTTAGTATGTTTATAGGTGTTGATTAGATGATTATTGCATGTTTAGGCTTATAACTATATTAATGTGATTGTTTTTTCAATTCTTTTAAGTGTTATGTGCTTTAGGGCATGATGTTTCACCTTAATCTTATGTTCTTGAGGTGTTTTCATATGTTTGTTAGTGAATGAGACCAGATAAATGATGATTGAAGGAAGTTGGAGCATGTTTGGGCTAAAAGGCAAGGTCACGATCGTGACATCAGTGTCACAGTCATGACATAAGACTCCTCCCTAGTGTCCCAATTGTGTATGGAGTCTCACGATCTTGGCAAAATGTTTTTACTCTATATCATAATCATGACACCTCTAGCATAGTCATGACGGACACTCGCTAGACACTGGATTCTCTACCTGTTTTGATGTTTAGAGGGTATTTTTGGAACAAAATGACCTGGGTAAGCCCTAAAATGAACCCTAAGATAAAAAAGAACATCAAAAGACCAAAAACAACTAGTCTCCATCTTTCCAAATTGATGAAGAAGCAAAGAAGAGTAAGAAGGGAGAAAGAGGAGCAACAACTATCTAGCTAACCCCAGACAAGTCTAATTAAGCTTTTCTTTTTTCTTTTATTTATTTTATTTTTCCTGATGTATGAATTGGGATTAAGAATGTTGAACATGTTGATGATGTTCTAATTTCATATTAAGATTTTTTCTTAACTCATTTTGTGACTTGATTATTTTTTATTTCAACGAAATGTTTTAGGTGTTGTGATATTTATGTTTACCTATAATCTAACAATATATCGAGAGAGTGAGTCAATAGTTATTTTCTTAGGTTGGGTAATGAGAGTAGACAACCTAATTAGTCGCGTAAATATCAAATCAATAATACAAAGAGAGATCTTGTGTGAGAACTTGATTATCCGGTAGATTGCTTGAGAACTAGTTGAAAATGTTAGGTTGTTTTTGTTAATCGAGAGATTGCAAATCTGGAATTTCATAATCAATTAGGTATTATTAATTAGGGTTAAATGATTAGGTTTTGAGAGAGAGTAATCAACCCTTCAGAGATCTAGGATTGATACCGACTGAATAAAAAATGGTTAAGGTAGCAAAATGACATTATAATGAATCCTATACTTTCATAACTGGTCAGTCTTGTTTTATTGTGGCAACTGAATTGCTAAGTGGTTAAGTACTCAATTTGATTTGTTTGTGTTAATTTCTTAAATTTATTTCCATTCAACTCGTAGTTGATTGCATAATTTTTTGATTTTTTAATTTAAATCACATTTTTTAAACCTTAGACAAAGTTAGGTTCTTTTAGTTTTAGCTGATTCCTTATGGGATCGATACCTAAATTACTACAAGTTTATGATCTATATTCTTCTAGATGTTGAGGGTTTTATTAGGTGAAACTTGCTCAATGAGGTTTCAGCACCATTACTAGGGAGTTAGTTTAGGACTTGTTGAGTTCCTTGGTTATAAAGAATTTCTTTCTTGCCTTTTGGGTGTCTGGACAATTGCTTGAACATAAGAGTTACTTAGAGTTCAAGTAAGATCTCAAAAAGTCTAGCAGTTGATATCACGATACTAGATTAAGCAATTCAAAGAGTGAGACAGCAAGAATGGACCAAAAGAACAATGGCAGAAAAACATAACCAAGAAAAACAGCAGATAACCCTGATAGATTTCGTAAGACAAGGGCTCAATGCTACATACTAAGGCATCACTCAACCATCCATGCCAGTAGTATCATTTGACATCAAACTAACTCTGTTGAACATGTTGCAAACCAATGTGCAATTTTATGGGTTAATGAATGAGGATCCTAACATCCATTTGGTGAATTTTCTGAAATATGTGAAACTTTCCGATATTATGGAATGTCAGAAGATGTTGTTAGGATGAGGCACTTTTACCTTCACACTAAGGGATAGAGCCAAAGCATGGTATCACTCCTTAAACCCAACAACCACCACAAATGGGAGTAGTTGGTATGTGCATTTTTAGACAAGTACTTCCCTTTGACAAAGACGACAAGGTTGATAAAGGGAATCACAAATTTCTAACAAAACAATGGGAAAAACTTTATGAAGTGTGCAAACGTTATAAGGATTTATACAGGAGATGTCCTCACCATAAGTTACCCAAATAATTCTTATGGCAAACCTTTTACAATGGAGTTAATCCACCTACTAGGGGCACCATTGATGCAACATCTGGAAGATCACTAATGAGAAAAACATTTGAGGAAGTAAAGGAATTGTTTATAAGAGATGGCAAGCAATAGTTATAGACAACAAACATCCTTTCGTGATTACAAGGGAGCTACTATTGATTCGATTACTGAAATACAATCGAAGATTGAAAATTTGACTTGACAACTCGATAGCATGAAAGCCTCTTCATCAACTATAGTTAAAGCAATTTAGAGTAGGTATATATTATGTGGAAAAGAAAACCATAATATCATTGATTGCTTCTTGACTCAAATCGATGGAACAAAGCAACTCTACTGTATGGGAGCACAATTTGGTCGAGAAGGAGGAAATAATCCTTTCTCTAATACTTATAATCCTGGGTGGAAGAACCACCCAAAATTTTCTTGGTCGAACAATTCAGGAGGTCAATTTTGAAATCAAAGGCCACCTGGATTTCAATAACAAAAATCCAATTCTACTGACTTTTAATTGGACAAAATCTTAGTCAAGCTTATAAACATAGATAACGCTCATAAAAGACTGGAAGAGAAGTCTGAACAAGTCATTAAAAACTATGCCTCTTCCATTCATAATTTGGAGGTCCAAATGAGTCAATTGGCAAATGCATTGTCTACAAGAAGTAAAGGGAGTTTCCCAAGCAATAATGAAGCAAATAAGGGAGCAACTTAGATCAATCACACTCATAAGTAGGAAAAAACTGGAGCAACCAACAAAAAAAGATTTGAAACCCACATAGAAAAAGACCAAGAAATGAAGAAGGATATAGATATGAGTGAGTACCCTCCTTACATTGCCCCTCTGCTATATCCACCTAAGATTCCATTCCCCCAACTATAAATAAAGAACAAGCTGGATGCTCATTTTGAAAAGTTTATAGAGAATTTGAAAATTTTGTAAATTAATCTATCTTTTGTGAAGGCATTGAAACCTATGCCCAAGTATGCAAAGTTTTGTAAGACATATTAACAAAGAAGGGAACTTAGGAAGAGAATTAAACAGTTACACTAACCAAAAGTTCTATCTCTATTATCACCAATTACATGCCTTTGAAGCTGAAAGATCCTATAAGCTTTACAAGACCCTGTGTGGTTGGTGACTTAGAATTTGCAAAGTTTTTATGCGACTTAGGTGCAAGTATAATTATTATGTCTTTGTCGACCTTTAGGAAATTGGGGCTCGGTGATATGAAGCCAACTTCGATGCTTATTCAGTTGGTGGATTGATCCATAATGAAGCTATTTAGTGTGGTGGAGGATGATATCGCAAAGGTGGATAAGTTCATTTTTTCAGTGGATTTCATATTAGATTTCAAAGAGGATAAGAAATGTCCACTATTTCTTGGACGACCCTTCATGAACATAGGGAAAGCACTGATAGATGTTTATAAAGGAAAATTGCTTCTTCGAATTGGTGATGAGCAATTGGAGTTTAGCATGAACAAAGAATTGAAACATCCAAAGGAAAACAGTTCTTGCATGAAAATAGACAAAATGGATGAGTATATCAAAGCACAAGAGAAGGGCCACTTTGGGAAAGTAATGAGGAACAAGTGGCAAAGGATATAGAGTTTGAGGAAGATTTAGAAGTCCTTATTCAAGAAGATGAAGCGAAAGAGTGGAAAATGGTAATTGTAAAAGAAGATGAGGAATCCACGTTCCTACAACACAAATGGTTTGATTTTGTCAAAGATTTAAGGGATTTTATCATTCCCGATTAAGTCGAGAAGGGCGTTACTAAAGTTACTTTGACTTCCTAATTTGATTGATCATGCCCTTTTTAGCATCTCACCACATATAGCTTATATACAAGCTACTAATTGAGAGTGACCAAAAAGGGTTGTAACAAGCTACTAATAATTGATCCCGGTTGAGTTTTGAAGGATGCAAGGTTAAGCTAATGACCATAACTTAGCACGCTTGATAGTTAGATTGAAATTGTTGTGTCGTTAGTTCTTTTAAATTCCAAAAATAAGTTTTTAATGATTTGGAACGGTTTGAATTGCTAATTCTCTTATTCTTTCAAAGCAATTATAAGATAGGGAAGCAAGCTTGGGGGTCAAGCAAATTTGGTTTCAGATAACAAACTTTTGAAGGAGATGGTGCAAGAACCACAACAACAGCGCCACGACATCAAGAGGATGCATAAACACTTCGTTGCTTAAGGTGTTCAGATCCCATTAGGGATGGTAATGGGTTAGGTCATGCCAAGCCAAGGGGCTGACTCATCGCCCCACCATGGACAGACCAACTAGTGGCCCGACCAGGCCTGATTTATCATTTTTTAAAAAAGAAATAAAAATGATGTCGCTTTGTCACTTTTGGTTGGGCCACGCAATACAGGTCCGTGGGTTATTCAACTCGGTCCTGGTCCGTTGACTTCGGACTGGGCTAGATTGCCATCCCTAGATCCCATCTCCAACACCGTCACCACCTCAATCACCATAAAGTGTTTCATGCTCTAACCTTTTTTCTTTTTATTTTTGTTTTTCCTTGTCATTTTTAGTTTCCTTTATATGTTGTTGATTCTCCTCACATTGAGGACAATGTATTGTCCAAGTGCAAGGAAGTTTGCATTGCTACTATCATCATTAGTGTGAATTTGCATATTATATTGTTTGTTTTTTATTAGGTTGACATGATGTAAGCATAAGTGTGAATTGTGTGAATGTGTCAATGACTATAACTTTATGGAAGTAGTTTAGCTTTGAACATAGTCATTGAAGTTGTAAAGGCGTATTAGCTTGTGAAATTTATGTTCTAAGTATCTTTTGTTAAATATGCATGTTAATTAGGATATAACGTCAGTTCGTTCACCTTAGGAAATTTGTTACATACATTTATAATTATAAGTCAATTGAATAAGTAGCATCAATAGTAATCTTTCAGAAGGACGATTAGATAAAAGAAATGAGGTAGGCTATTAGAAATGTGAAAAAAAATGTGTGTATCTTTAGTAAATAACTATTTCGCTGGCCTTAGGATTATAAATAGAGCTAGTAGCTAGTTGAGAATGTGATATAGCTGAGAAACTGGGGACATTCACGATAAAATATTTATCATTGCATCAGAAGGCTATAATGACATTCTAACTAAGCTGATTAATAAAAAGTGACCTAGTTGACCTAGTTGAATAACTAGGGAAATTCACAACAAAATGTTTGATTTGGCATCAAAATACTAGGTCATCTTTAAAGAAAATTAAAAAAAAGTGTTTTAATAAATAAATTGTACCGATCTTTGAAAATAGCAAGAATTTTCATGAAAATTTATTTAGTGAAAATTGCAATTTTGATTGACTACTAATTATCAATGTGTGTGTATAAGTTCTTTAAATGAATGAATACGATGTTAATGTCTTACTTAGTATGTATATTCAATCCCAAGTACTTAGCCATAAATTGCATAAGTTAATATGTTGGAACAACTTGAATGATTGTTGTTTGAGGTTAACTTGGTTTTATCATGTTAGATGCCCTTGTATCATTAGTGCATATGTATGAATGTATGTGTTATTGCTTTTTATGTTTGAGTTTGTATTTGTTTTCTTCTTTGCTTAAAGACAAGCACAAGTGTGGGGATGTTGATATTTGTAATTTATATTATGTTTTAGTTGGTGTTTTAGTGTGTTTGTAAGTGTTGATTAGATGATTATTGCATGTTTAGGCTTATAATTATGTTAGTGTGATTTTCTGTTTTTGCTTTTAAGTGTTATATGTTTAGGGCATGATGTTTGACCCTAATCTTATGTTCTTGAGATTTTTTGATGTATTTGTTAGTGAATGAACCCAAATAAATGAAGATTAAAGGAAGTTGGAGCATGCTTGGGCTAAAAGGTAAGGTCATGATCGTAACTTGAGTGTCACAGTCATGATAGAAGACTCCTCCCCAGTGTTACGTTCGTGACAGAAATGTTTTATCCTAGGTCAATATCATGACACACCTTTCATGGTTGTGATAGACACTTGCCAGACATGGGATTCTCCAACCCCTATCACGATACTTATACTTACGAATATTGAGAGTTTTATATTAGGTAGAACTTACTCAACAAATCTATTTCATAACATTCCTATTTAATGGCAATGGTTTCTAAAACTAAGGCCTATTTTGAAACCCAGATAGTCTCTAAGGTCTTCCCTCTCTAGATCTTTCCTCCTATGAAAATTTTGGGTGATTCCTAAATTGTAACTTTTGGAAAAAGGATCATTCCTTATGACTTCCTTTCGTTTATTGGTAGCCATGTATTTTACTCATTATAATTCAATGAAGGCTTATCATTCATTCATGAATATGTCACACTTATAAGATTTCTCTCTATTTCCCATATCTCATTTTATAAACATCATAATCTATTTAGATAGGTTAGCTACTTATGATGTCAAATCTGAAGATGTTTGCACCTCATAAAAGGAAGCTTTTAACTTTTCCCTTACCAACTTGTTTGATGAATTTTGTGTGAAAGACTTAATAATCTCTTTAACCTCTTCAATAGTTTTTATATAAGTAGCCCCTTAAGCTATATTGTCATCCAAAGACATGTAAGAGTGAGGCCTTTCTAGAAGAACTATATCACCAATTACAAGGAATATTGAAGATGTGGGCATTGATTAAGCATAAATTTGTATATTATCTAAGCATCATGTAATGCTTCCCTTAAGCTCTAAATTTGCTTCCTTAGCTCGGTGATCATATACAGAGGAAAAAATCTCAGTATGAATGTATCATAAACCTAGTCTCACTCTTTAAAAGAATTCTCTTTGATCGAGATTAACCATACCCTTACTTGATCTCGTATGTAGTAAAGGAAACATCTTATTCAAAGCTTGCTTCTATAAGGCTATGAAGAATGTATGATTGTATCTTCGCCTGATGATACATTAAAAGAATATGGTAACAGGAGATTACTTACTTCTTCTTATTATTCCTAACCTTGAACTTTATCTAATGCATGATAGACTTGCATTAATCATTAGTATATGGATGTCCCTCGTGTGTATATTTTATGGTTTCTTTTTATCCATGCTAACTACTATATTGTCTTGATTTGCAGCCATCTCATTCTCCTTTTTCACTTTGTTTTATCTACAAGTTGCTTAATTTCAGGATCAAATTAAAATAGATTGTCCAAGTTTTCACTCCTGGATTTCTTTTCACGTATTAACCACCTAACATATAAATAATTGAAAAAGTAAAATAAAATAAAATAAGAATAAGAATAAGAATAAGAATAATAAGAATAATAATAATAATTGTATAATCCTTTTCAATAAGACCAAAATCTTAATTTATAATCTATCTAAAAGTATGCAGAGTCAATTAAAACAAGTTATTAAAAATATAGTAAATCTAGAGTATATATCCTAGAGGAACTATATCACTAATCCTATAACCTTAGTTAATCAATAAAATAAAAAACAAGAATCAATAAAAGATAATTAAACTAATAAACTTAAAAATATAATGCCAATAAATAAATGAAGATAATTCAATAAGAAAAAATGTAGGGCTTTAGTTTTCACTTTTATATAATTCCAATTATCATGGTTGAAATAAGATTAATCTAATGTATCTGTGCCCTATGCTAAGGCATAAAAGTATATTCAATATCACTTCTTAATGTACAATTCAATATAGTTAAACTTAGCATGGTTAATCTATTTGCCATCATAATAGTCTAGGATACTTTAGTTTTATAGATTTAAGGTCTTTCATTTCTTATTGTATAGATCCCACTTCACCTCTTAGTCCTTCATATCATCTCCAAAATTGATCCTATAGTGGCCAGCTACAAATTTAATGATTAACAGTAAGAGAATAAATTAAATTGAGCAAATAATAAAATCATGCATTAATAATTAAAATATCTACCTTAAGATACATTACTAACCCTAAATATGATTTTCAGTCAATAAACATCATTGAAATAAAACATAAATCAATAAATCCTAACATAAGGGAAAGAATAAAGCAAAAATTTAAAGAAGTTACTAAAATTTCCTCCAATCTTACCTCTAATCCTCCTTTGATGTTAAAAAAGAATAAAACTATGAAAAACTAAAAGTGGATGTCATACACCCGTCAAAGCCCCCTAGATTCAACATAATAATAGTATTTATAGTTAGGAGTAAAAAATATAGTCATAAGTTCCAAGAACTTATGATTTAATGTATCTTAAAAAATTGTACGTAAGAATTCACATCCTGTCAGTTTCTAATACCAGTGCTGATTAGCTTCTAAGACTTTTTTCCTAAATACTATGATAAGTTTTATGTTAGCCCATCTACCACTCTGGCACTTTTTTTTTTCTTCTTAGCTTATCCCATCTAGTATAAGGCATGTTTCCCGACACCTTCTTATAATTGGAACTGGTTAGCTACTGATGCTTTAGTTCTTAAACATTGCAAAAGACAAGTGTGTATCTCTTTTGGCCAATTCAACATCTATTAGGCTTTTTCTGCTAACTTATCTAATTTTTTAAATATTAGATATTCAATCAACTTTCAATATCTTCTATAAAGTCATTTTTCCTTATAGTTCTCTTCCAAATGTCTCAAAAATATCCTTTATTAGACAACTATAGACAAGGTTGCACTTAGTTCAAGAATTTCTCTTTTAAAAGAATTTCTATTTTAAAATCATCACTTATAAGACAATAAACTAAACATAAATACATCATATAATGCTTATAAAAGTTGTTATAAGAGTGCCAAATTATATATAATTTAATCCTTAATAACATATATATATATCCTTAATAACATGTAAAATATAAACCTATCACTCTAATATAAAAATGCTTCTTCATCAAATTCAGTATCTTTAATAATGTCAATCTTTCCACTGTTTGGATTAAACAAATTATAGCCTTTTCCTTTTTTATCTTATTTAATGAAAACAAATAATTTGATCATAAAGTTTGGCCTTTTCTTACTTTAAAACATACACATACATAAAACAGTCAAACACTCTCAACTGTGATGCATAAGGCTTCACTTTGATTCATGCTTCTTAAGGAACAACATCTTTCAAGTTCTTTATTAGACTAAGGTTTGAAAGATAAATTGCATTCACAACTACTTTAACTTAGCACTCCTTAAGCATCCTCTTGATTTCATCATGGTTCTCACTATATACAAGAGTTTTTAGTTCTTTCTCTTCTATACTCCATTTTGTTATGATATCTAAGTATTGGATAGAGACACCAAATCCCATACATCTTACATATGCTCTTAAATTAGTTAAAAATAAATTATCCACTCTCTATCAATTCTTAAAGCTTTAATCTCACAAACACTTTCTTTTTTAGTTAAAGATTTAAACTTATTAAATGCATTAAAAACTTTAAAATTTGTATTTAAGAATTTTGTCGATTTCTTTATACTATAATCATCAATAAAGAGAATAAAGTAAGAGCTTTTACTAAAATATAGGATCATGAACATATACGTGAACAAGCTATAGTGGCTTGGTAGCTCTTGAAAATGATTATTTAAATACTTCCTTTGAATACTTACTAAGAAATCATACCTTATATGGTTGTTTAAGATCATATATACTTGAAATGCATATCAACATATTCTTTTTCCCAAATCTTTGAATTATTTAAAATTTTAACAACTATACCTTATACATCATATCCATGAAGGATCATTTAAAACAATCTTTAAACATGTGTCCTCTGTAATTTGCAAGTTCAATAAAAATATCATGTTGCTATTTATAGTCAAGTTGAAAATAGATTAGGGTTATGATCTTGACTCCAAAGAGTATGAACTTTTATATAAATTTGACAACAATTCTCTAAAAGTTGATCAATGTTTAAAATGTTTTTATTTTTAGAATAAATTGAACATGATAGAGAAGCTTATCGTCTGTTTTTTAAAGAAAATTTGCATCTTTCATTTGATCTTAATTATTGTATTATCACTAAAGCATATTTCCCCTTTCACTTTCATATATAATTTAATAACATTTTCTTTTATCACTTATCATGTGATTGCTAATTGCATTATTAAGGTATCATATTCTCTTTTTATTTTTTGGCGCACCCATTTATGATAAATAGTTAAGCATATCTTTTGTAAATTTTTTCCATATTTATTTTTGAAAAATATTTTTTTAAAATAATGACCATTCTTACCACACGAGTAACATTCAACTTGACTTTATTATTTCTCCTTATATTATTTCCACTAAAATTACTCCATCCTCTTCCTCTTATTTTTCTTAAGAAGTTAAATATTTTGAGGTTGATTTTTATTAAAATGGTTTTGTTCACCTCTTCCTCTCACTTAGCTCCATGTATGTCTATAAACTTATCCATGATCATATCCACTTCCACATATAATTTACATTTTTTCACTTTAATCTATGTAATTATTTTTGGATGTTAAAGTTAACTTTGCTTCTAAGGTTTATAATGTTGCATCCTTCTTATCACAATTCATCCTTTTTATATAATCTAGTTATATAATGCTACACAAATCTTTAGATTGTTCAATAACCATTTCCATATAATTGAATCTCAAGTTGAGAGATCGTAGAGCCTTCTCTATAACTTGAACATAACAGATGAATTCACTATATCTCTTAATTTTATTTATCACTCCTATAACTCTTGTGAATTTCTTTGAAATGGATTCATCAGCATTCATTAAGAGTGTATCAAGCTTAATCCTTGGATTTTAAAGTCAAACCTTCTTCGCCTTGTCAACTTTCACCATTGAAATTTAAAGAGTTTCATATGCCTTTTTTGATGTGGTTTCATTAGTTATTTTATTGAATACTTCTTCATTCAAATCTTGATGGGTGAAGGTAAAATCATTTTTGTCTTTCTTTCTTTCCTTCTCCAAGTCTTCTATTTTGGTTGGGGTTAAGCTTGCCTCATCTTGAGGCTCAACATAGTCTTTGTTGACAACATCCTATATGCCTTTATGAACCAAAAGGGGCCTTCATCCTAAGTGATTAATTATAAGGCTCCACATAGTTTTTGTTAAGTACATCCTATATGCCTTTATGAACCAAAAATGACCTTCATCCTAAGTGATTAATTATCATATTTTAGTTTGATAATTGATTGATAGTATAAGGATATAGATGCTCCTTTTGATGTTATACATGTCTTTGATATCACTTTTAAAAAAATAGGCTTATAAACACTTACACACTTACATAAATATTGAAAAAATAGCATTATTACAACATAAAGTTTATTCTTAAATATTTCATAAAATGAAATACATGACTATCTACAGAGCCAATGGAGGATTCTAAAATGACCTACTTAAAGTGACTTAATATTATAATACAAAAATAAACTAATTTTTAATGATACAATAAAATGTTCATAACAAAAATATAATTACTATATTTTTATTTCATCATAATCCTTTTTAAATAACTACAAAAAATTCAAAGTTAGATTAATTTAAATTTTTGGATATATGCAACTTTAAAGCTTATTTTAATCACTTGAAATGATTAAAATATAAATATACAACAAATCCTTCAAATTTTTAACAATTTAAAACGTAAAATTTAGTTATTAAAAGATTCTCTATTCCTTTTAATCTATGAAAGCAAAGCATATAGATCATAAGAAATTGTTTGGACATTTGATTTGATAGGAGTAGAATCTATTATGTTTTTCTAGGTGTTTAAATGTGTTCTTAAGTATTTCTTAGATGATTATCATGTATATAGATTATAATTGTGTTATTGTTAGTGTTTGTATGTATTATAAGTGTTTGTTTAGTTTAGAGCAAGAATTGGATCTTAATTTTATGTTTCAAGAGGTATTTGATGTGTTTGTAAGTGTCTAGAATTAGGAAATTGAAGAATTAAGAAGATGCTGGATGCAGAAAGGAAGGCACGATCGTACCAAAAGGCATGATCATGGTAGAGAGGATTTAACAACATGAGGCACGACCGTGCCAGGCTTGACAGACAACAATTCCAATAGATTTAAACTTTTACAACTATTAAGTTTATTGTATTTTTGACATTTTGGGGCTATTTTTGTAACCAAATTAAGTGGAGAAACCCTAGAAAGAATCTTAGAAGCCTAAAGGACTATTTAAGAACAAGAAAAACATAAAGAAACGCAGAAGCCAAACGTCAAAGTAAATCAAAGTGGAGAGATCAAAGAAGAGCTTAAGGAAATTCCACCATTCCAAATCAAGGAGTTAAATAATTTTTACTATTTTCCTTTCACTTTATTCATTATCCTTGACGTATAATTGGATTTCTATGATGTATAACATGTCTACAAATTTCTAAATCTAGATTAGGAATTATTTTGTGAACCTTAATTATTGTCGATTTCAATATATCTTTGGATGTTTGTGATAATTTTCATGCATATTACTTGACAACAAATTGAGCGAATGAGTCAACGTAATTAGTGTTAAGGTGTACAAAAAGATTTGGCAACTTGATAGACCCACAATTATCAAATTAACAATCAGTCGAAGAGAGATCTTGATTGTGAAATTAATTGTATAATATATTGTTTCATATCTAATTAAATAAGTTAAAAGTAGTTTATGAATAGAAAGATTATAATCTATAATTATCAAATTTAATTAGGGTTAATTGATTAGATCTTGAGAGAGAGTAATCAAAAACTTAGGAAATTTAGGATAAAAAATAATTGAATCAATAAGATTAAGGGAATCAAAGTAAGGATAGAGTAGTTCCTAAGTATTCAACTTTGATCAGATCCCAATTTTCATTAGTAGCTCACTTGTTTAATTGCTTAATTTTTTAATTATTTGATTTAATTTTTGATACTTAATTTAATTCAACTCAATTTCTTAGTACCTTAGACAAAGTTAGTTTTAAAATTTTTAGGTGTTCATAATCCTTATGGGAATGATACCCTTGATGCTACAAGAAACGATCCGTATGCTTACGATATTGAGAGTTTTATTACATATAAAACTTTCTTAACATGGTCCAATTATAAGTACTTCAAATTTTTTTAAAGGATCTAAAATGATGAAAATAAGCAATAATAGAAAGAGGTTTCTAATCTTGATAAAGGGCAATCTCATGAAATGAAGTTGATGCACAAAAGTGAAATGAATCTATCTTCAAATGAGTATGGGTATTTGTTGAGCAAAAAATGATATAGGATTTTCCAAAATTATTGTTTGTATGAATATAGTAACTATTATGAAGGAACAAATTTAAGAGATAATATTCATGAATTTTTAGCCTTTATAGAAATGATCAAAAGTGTGATTTGCATTTCAATGTTTCACAAAAGGTCTAGGTAAGCCCCTATCATTATCTCATGGTACTACTTTATACCATAATTGTTAGCCCCGAATTTTTTTATGATTAATTAAGCATGATTAAATTAAGTAAATTGAGTTAGTATTGATTAAGTAAGTTGTTATTAATTAGCATATGACATAAATGAAGTTAGCTAATGAATTAAATGAGTTGGATAGCATGTGACATTAATGTGTTAGTTGCATTTAATGAGTTAGTTGGGCTAAAGAAAGAAATGGGCCTAACTAAATAAATAGAAGAGAAGTGAAGAAGTGAATGGGCCTAAGTTATGTTAGTAGAGAAAGGAAGAGAAGGAATTAAAAGAAGAAGATGAGATGGGCTTTGGGCTTGGGCTAAGTAGTGTTAGTGGAGTTAAAAGAAGGAGAAGAGGAGTTAGTATGTTAGTAGTAGAAGAAGTAACGAAAAAACTAAGAGAAAAAGAGAGGAGAGAGTTCGTCCATGGTGGAGAGAAGAAGAAGAAAAGAAAAGCTTCCTAGGTTTGTGATTTCCAAGAGATTTAGAAGGTTTTGGAAGAAAGTTCAAGAGTTAAAAGTGTGGAGAATAGCTAGAGCTTCACTTTGACCCAAGAAACTCAAAGTTTGGTTGAGAAGTTAAGGTAAGCCTTGATTTTTAGTTTGAGATTTTGTTGGGTTTTTGGTTGAGAAAGCTTAACTATGAGATGGGTTTAGTGATTATGATGTTAGTTTCATGAAAGATGTTATGTAGTTTTTGTATTGAAGATGTGTTGACTTGGGTTTTATGTTGTTTGAAGAAGTCCAAGGAGAGCAAGAAGAACAAGAGGAAGAGCTTCATTAGACAAGGATTTTAGCAAGTTTAAGGTAGGTTTCATGCTTATCTTTATGTTAGTAAGAGATGAATGTTAAACCATTAATGACACTTAAGTTTTCCAACTACCTTAGAAGTGAATGTTGATTGTGTATTAAATGTTTGACTTGCTTGAAATGAGCATTAAATGATCCATGAGTTGTTAGAAAAATAGCAGTACATGATGTTGTTGAAAACTTGACATAAATTGAATGGTTATAAATGTTAGTAAGAGCATGAAATGTGAATGAAGTATGAACTTGATGTTTTCAAGAATCAGCTTTATGGATGCATGAAATCCATTTCCAGAATCAGCTAGATGGACTAGAAAGTCCAGATTTTTATGCATGATTACATGTTATGTGGGTAAGGTAGTCCACCCAGCAGAGTCACGTCGACGTTGACCAGTA
>JANZLH020000389.1:723146-735038 GCA_026770325.2 Erythroxylum fimbriatum
ATGAGCTATATACCCCTGACATCCCTTTCTTAGGAGTCTTTGGGCCTGCATAGCTGAAATTCTGTTAACAGGAAACCCAATTCGAATCACCCTGATATAACACTTCTGTTTTTGGATCTGGCCTAAGTATAATTCTTTTGGCATAACAATCCATTGTAGCATGGTGATTTGATAACCAGTCCATACCCAAGATAACATCAAATTCTAATACTACCAACTCGATCAAATTTGCCATTAATGTTCTGCCCTCTATTTCCACTACACATGAGGGGTAAACATACGTCACTTCAACAGTTTCCCCTAAGGGTGTAACTATGAATAGTGGGTCTTTCATTAATTCTCTCCCTTTATCTAGCTTTCTGGCAAAACTCGGCGCTATAAATAAATGAGTGGCACCAGAGTCAAAAAGCAGTTTAGTATTCTCATTCTGGATAAGGACTATGCCTATATCAACATTCATCATAAATAAAGAAAAATCATATCCTTTATCATAACAGAACATAGACATTCCATTCATGACAATACTTTAACTAAATATCAACAAGTTTGCATAGGATTACTTGTTACAACTGTATTAGAGGTCTGCGCTTCTTGGGGATTTACAAAAAATACTCTCCCCTGACCTCTATTTGCTGGGACTGATGCTGACATCTGCCTCGGATTCTGGGTGGGTGCTTGGCCTTGAGGTCTACCTCTACCAGCTGGGCCTTTATTAACAGGTCTGTCTATCTACACAGTAGTCTGTGAAGTTAGGGGTGGAGCTACTTGGTTTTCTTGCATTAGGCAGTCTCTCATGAAATGCCCTTATTGTCCGCACTTATAGCAACCTCTGAACTCGAGTCTACATGGTCCTTGATGATTTTTCCCACAGACATTACAAGTAGTTCTAACCTGTGGCTATGCTGGAGGTTGCTGTCATCTAGACTTAGCTGGGTTCTGTGTACCACTCGGTGTTGAAAAGACTGATGCATCTGGGTTTCTGACCCTGCCTTGACCCCCTCTCTGTGGTTCTGGAGGAGCAGACTATATTATTTGTTCCATTTGTCTCAGCTGAGAGCTATCTCTTTCTCTACGGCCTTTACTGCTCTGGCCTTTACCTTTTCTTCTCCATTCTCTTTTTGCTCTCCTCTCTTTAAACTTCGCTTCCAATTGTCGAGTCTTATCAATCAATCTTGACAAATTGGGAAAGTCAATAGCTGCAACAGCACTATACAGGGAAGGTATGAGTCCTAACTTGTATCTTTTCATTTTTGCAACCTCCGTAGGCACAATTGCTGTAGCAAATTTGCATAAGCGTAGAAATTCACTTGCATAATCATCTACACTCACTCCAAAGCTTTGTCTAAGCCTTTCAAATTGCAGGGCTCGATTCTGTCTTTCATATGGAGAAATGAACTCATCTATTAATGACTGTTTAAAAAATTCCCAGGTTGGAGGATTCCCACATTATAATTGATCTTCAATATTCCTCTGGAACCATTCCCAGACATTCTTTGTCAATTTAACCCCCACTAATTCTATGATCCGTGCATCAGAGCAAGTCAATCTCCGGAACATTTTCTTAGTATGACTCATAAACTCTTGGGGATTCTCATGTCTCTCACCACCAAACTCAGGGGTTTGTAATTTTAAGAAATCATTAGTTTTAAGAAAGCTCGCCTAGGTAATCCTCTAGACATTTGCACTGGCTGTGGTGGTGCAGGAGCAACTTTAGGTACACCCTGAGTTCTTTCTCTCACTCTTTCTCTAAGTATTCTTACTTCTTCTCTCAATTCTAGAACCTCCTGCCTTTCTCTTAAGGCTTGGTTCTCTGCTTCTAAGGCTTCAATTCTTTGTTGTAAGGTTCTAACATCTTCCTCTTGAGTAGCTGGGGGTTCAGGTTTATTTTCTATCTCTGATCTCCTCCTAACTCTAGGTGGAGACCTTTCTTCATGTTGTTCTTGCTGTACTGATTCGACATCAGGTACAACAGTCAGAATTTCCCCCTTCCTAGGATGACCTCGTCCTCGTTGAGGAGGTGTTCTTCTTCTAGGAGGCATCTCTAATATGTAGAAAATTAAAAATCATTCAGACACAAAAATAAAATGCTATTGACATGATGCAGATCCTATGCTCTATGGCATCATGCATATGCAAGAATATCATATGCATATTTTATATCGTATACATATTTACATCATAACCTTTTCTTTAATACTTTTTGTCCATCATATAGATTACAAAATCCTTACTCTTATACAACCTTTTGGCTCTGATACCATCTGACACGACCCGCCTTTTTGGACCGTGTTGGCACTAGGGAATGGGTAGGCTTAATGCCACCAAAACCCGTAGTAAGCCTAACTTTTCTATATTCTACAAAAAAATCCGGGATGACCCATTCATTTGTCTGATTAATCCTTATACCTGCTTAATAGATTGTAAGAAGTAAGGATCCAAATCTGCAATTCTCACATACATTATCTACTTATCATTTGCCAATCTATGAGCATCTCATATCATCAACTGACATCATTCTCAATAACAAAGCATATCCATACATGTTTCATGTATATATGATTATGACAAACCATGGAGCATCTATAAGCATCTGCAATTTACATCATGCCAAAAAAACATTACTTGTCTAATTATCCAAGCGAGTCTTAAAAGGCTTGGATTTCTCTCTCGTACGATCCACTAATCTCCTGAAATGATGATAATGAGAGGTGAGTCTACAATGCGACCCAGTGAGGTATAAACATACTACCATGCTTGTGAGACTAGGTAACATAAGGCTAGCTTCACAAGAATGGTTTGTGGCATTCTGAGCAACAATAAATGATCAATAAATGAATAGGTAGTAATATAAAATGCTGCAATCAAATGAGTATCAATAATAAAGCTCAATATGAATTGTTCAAAGAAACATGAATCAGGTTTCTGAATTCTTTTCTGAGTTCTGGGTTCTTTCTAAATTCTGGTTTCTTTCTTTGGTAGAGTTCTACAGGATTCCTAATTATGAGCTTTCTCATTTATGAGTTCTAATTTTCTGAATTTCTTAGGAAGAGACAGAGGCATGCTAGTACGGCATATCTCCCCTTTTCTGATTCTAGACAAGGTCGGCCTAACCTTGCCCCTGGAGGCCTGCCCTCTCCAGGTAGGACCCGGATCTAACCCATCACCGGCGGGTTATCTATGTGCACATGGTTTGATAATAAACTCCATCAGCTGGGTATTCTGTGAACTCATCAATCATGGCTAACAAGAAAACATGATTTATCAAAGAATTGCAATTCATAGGCTCAACATAACAAGGGAACCAGAAGATGCAAAGAATCTGAATATCATCTGGTCATTCTGGCATACAACATGCTAGAATCAACTACATGGAGTCATATGTCAAATAAGTCATACAGGTTCAAGAACAATTCAACAAGCCGCAAGATAAAA
Source organism: Erythroxylum fimbriatum (assembly GCA_026770325.2). Classification (NCBI taxonomy): domain Eukaryota; kingdom Viridiplantae; phylum Streptophyta; class Magnoliopsida; order Malpighiales; family Erythroxylaceae; genus Erythroxylum; species Erythroxylum fimbriatum. The sequence goes on from JANZLH020000389.1 coordinate 726,579, forward strand.
GAAAAAGGATTACTACACAAGTATAGTAGCATGATTATACTCACCTCGACTATCCCAGGGGTTCTGATTTCTTTTCAAATTTTCTTTAACTTGAGAGGAACTAGGTACGACTTCTAGTTCCATTCCTTGGCTGTTTTTATAAGCTATTGGGTAACATGCATAACAATTACATATACCCATATTAGTCATTGCCACATAAACCTCATTTCTTAACACATATCATTAAAAAGATTTCTATTTTATTCACTAATCCACCAGCATAGGTCCCATTCGTGAAGGCATAACTTTTTATACGTTGTTCCAATGTTTTTCAAACTTTCTAGACCTCTAGTTAACACATAAAGTCACGATTTTTATTTTATGACCATGTTCTAATTCGGTTATTAAGGAAATCCAAATTTCCCATTTACAATCAGCCTTAATATTCAGTCGTGAGTTGGACCCTTTCTGTCTCAAATCCTTATAACTTATTCATTTCTCATCCAATTAAGGTGATTCAAAACTTCATTTTCAATAGGCTCATATGGCTATCACATATCCAAAGACAGATAAAAAATGATGTAAATTGTATGTATTGTGATTTTTATAAGCCTATCCTATTTCTGTTCTCTTCTGTGTCACTAAGGTTAGCAACACACTTCACTTATTCAGCCATATCTCACAGAATACTCATCAAATTAAGATTTCCTTCATACAGCACACAGATGACACATTTTGGAGCATTTCGTAAGAAGAACTCATCATCCAATTATAACTCTAAAGTCTTCAAACAATTAACTTTCATTTCTCGTTTCAATCCTGCTGGTATTCAGAACCAGTTTCAATTTGGGGCCTCTTTCATTTGTTTGACTCACCCTAAAATCGTGAAAAAATTCAAGGAGACAGTAGACATCTATAGCTACAACGTATATGTTTTGAGTTTCTCCATATTCACACGTTAAATAGCTAAAAAATGTACAAAGAGGACCTATGAATCTGTCTCCATTGACAGCTTGAACTTCAAAACCCTAGGTTTTGATTTAACCCCCAAATCACCATAAAAATGAAATTTCTTCATGTTAATGTGTCATTAGACATCAAAGAACAAAAACCCATCATCCAAATCATCAACACATATATTCCATCAAATGGGTTTCAAAAGAAGAGAGAAAAACTAAGCTTAAATTGATAAAACTAGGTGTCAGGATTGAGGCTTACCTTTTTGTACTACCTGAAAGGCTTGATTCTCCTTCCCATCCTTGTTACAAGTGTTGAAAAGCTTGATAGAGAACTCCCATGGTGTTTTCGTGAAAGAGGGAGGAAGAAGAACACAAGTTTTGTCTTATTCTCCAACTTAGCTTCTTATATAAGCCTCATGTCCACTTATTTACAAAAATGCCATTATTGTACTGGTTCTTCAACATCTGCTCGTACAATTTCCTGTGACCACCAAAAAATGTCATACATCATTAATTTGATGTCACTAAAAATTATTATTCATTGTCCTGGTTTTAATGACATCAGTCTCAAATACCGATTTATTTCGGTGTACCGGGTAAACTAGATACCGGGTGTTACATATACTCACCTTTGGAATGTTTTTATTGATTTAATGAAATCTAATTGTTTTATGTGTATATTGAATTAATTGTGGTTTAATTCTGCACGTAATATCTCAATAATAAACTGAGAGGGTGAATCGATAAAAAACAATTAAATTGGGCTAACAAGAGTTAGGTTAATTAATAAGTTTGGAATTAAATTAGGTTGATTAAACTTGCGTAGAGAGATCACGTATAGGTTTCCAATTGGTTTTTAGATAACTTAAGAACTGGTTAGGTTGTGAGTAGGTTGTTAATTGAGAGATTACAAATTCCCGCAATCAAATTAAAGTTTGTGCTTTAGGTTTTAATTATAACTTGAGGGAGAATAATAGACCTTAGGATCATCCAGAACCTTTAATTCGATAAATCTTAAGCGATTAGGTTAGCATTAAGGATAGATAATTTCACTTTCTCTCTTTTGGTTAATTCACTAGGTTGAATTATAGGTTATGCTATCATTGTTTAATAAATCAATCAATTTTCATTAATGATTATCCACGTTCAATCTGAAATTGTTAATCATTGTTCGTTGATTATTTTCATTTAGTGTTAATTGTCAATTGGTGTTTTGTTACTTAATTTTTGTTTATTTTATTTATTTAGTTCTCGTGTTTAAATTCATTGTTTGCTTAATTTCTGTTTAATGGTTTCCGACCTTAGACTTTAGGATTAAATTAACCTTCCTAGTAGGATGAACACCTTAGGTACTGCGCGAACGACCCGTACACTTGCAGAATATCGAGATTAAAATATTAAAACTTATACATATCAGAAAACTACGATCATAACGTTATCAACCAAATTACTCATATTGAAGTTTATATAATTGCTTTACCAATTTGTGAATCCAACTATTATATTTGACCCTAATCTAGAAGATTTATGTCATCCTATCTCTAGGTTTTCAATCAAATCCTTGCAATTACGGTGGATCTATTCACACACAGGATTTCTCAATCGATATATTATGAAACTGAATTATGCACTAATATTTTGGATCTATTATAACATATATATATATTAAAAACATAATTGAATCACAATATATCAATCCAGACAATTCCATTAATAAAAGAATCAAAACATGTTATTTCACAAAACTAGGGTTCATCTAACCTAGGCACTAAAAGAAATTAGTTACAGGTTGTAGAACATAAATGCAAACATAAATAGAAGGAAAAACGATTTGAAAACAATGGGATTATTATTCCAAATCTCCCCTTTTGTCTTTTATCAAATATTCATGCAAGGTAGAGGCGAATCCTGGAGAGGGATTCCCGGACCAAAGAGGACAATACCGATCGGTGAGTGGGTGTAGGACCCGCCACCGAGTAATGGGAGTACCCAGGGCAGGGCATCTGTGCGGGTAGTCGGCACTGTGTGTGTCTGGGTCCAGAGCAGGGCCTCCCATCGGGAGTTAAAATCTTTGCGGACCCAACAGATCTTGTATTTTGATGGATCTTTTGATGATTTATTCATGTTGCACACTTCTTTGACTCAAAATTGCGCCTTCTGAACGATCTTAGCTTCTATAATCAGATCCTAATGTATGCTCTCGCATTTGGCCTCTGAACACGCCCTTTTATGATAAATTTTAGGGTTCTAGGAGATGCATGGTCTGATATATGATTGTGTACTAAATCATGTATAACCCAAAATAACAATAATTCATGGTTTTATATGGCTTCAGAGAAGTACGCGAGCTAATGCACGGCAATGTATCCCTTTTTTCCTTCAAATGTTGTTTTATGTCATGTTTTCATCCAAATTTTTTTTCTTTAAGTTTATGAGGGAAATTATCACTTATAAACACACTTTGAGCAAATTAAGTACCAAATATATGATAAAAGTATAAAATATTAAAAAAGTATATATCAAATATGAAAATAAATATGATCAAATATGCATCTATGAAATATCCCACGCTTAAGCTTTTACTGGTCATCGAGCAAAGCATAATCAAAATTATCAATTTTACAACATCAATCTCATCCTATCCATTCATACTATAAATCATCATATCCTATTGAATCAAATTAATATACAATTAGAATCAAATTTTCCTAAATGTAACTTTGTAAGTCCATATTAATAATAACCAAATGAATTATCACATTGAAATCAAAAACATAAACTTTTGCACGCTCACTAAGATTTCACTCAATGCACTCAAGCTTTTAGGGTGAAAAGTATTAAAACCCTCAATCAATACATAGTAGAACTCTTACTATAAGTTTGCAATATTATCACATCTGCACCACTTATGTATAAACTAAGAACAAAAATCAAATGGTCTTTATATGGTTGTAGTGGATTTTAGGTATGGTATGGTCGAGATATCAAAAAGGGTAAATTGAAGGAAATTTACTAAAAGAAAATTACAAGACTTGTTTACAAAACACATAGGTCCTTTTAGTACAACTCTATTGGTACGATATACTTATTCACAATTTTTATGCTCTCTTTCTTTTCAATCTAAACAATAATTTGAGCATTCAGTACCGCAATTAAAGAAATAATGTACCTTTCAAATATTTCAATTCTCAGTAAGTAAATAACCTTTTGGGTTTAAAATAATATAAAGGTCTTTAATAAAAATAGGATAAGGTTAATAATGTGGGTAATAACAACGAAAAAGGCTAAGGGTCAACATGGTTATTCCTAAAGGATAAAATTATGGGTATGGTAAATATCAAAGAAATAGGTTAGTGCCTTTATCATGTTAATGCTTCTAATTTAACAAATATGATCTCAATATCTATAGTAAAACCAAGTTTTAGAACCATTCTATTATACACGATAACATACATCAAAGATTAATAAGAGCTATAAAATTTTAAAATTTTCATCTTAGGCTTAAAGCTAAAAAAAAAGACGGATTTATATGTGTAAATAATATGCAGTTTCATTCAATTTGATTATCTCAATGAAGACTAAAAATATGACTTAGAGAAGAAATTTTATTCTAACTATCATCTTTTTACATGCCAATTCAACTCAATATTCAATAATGAAATAGAGCATTGATAGTCAAATTTCAACAAATTTAGAATATCAATTAATAAAATTTACTAATCAAGATTATAATAATCTTAAAGAAAATCATTAAAAATTCATTAACCCCTTCCCAACACTTACAGTTGTACATTGTCTCCTATGTACACATTATAAGTATATATGATACTTGAGAAGGGTTAGTGATATTTTTTTGATTATGGCGACTTTTCTATTATTTCTAACCTATCCAATGTTAAACTACATCTTACTAAATATAAGAAAAATGAATAAAAACACAAGAAATAAAAATAACAAAATATAATTAAGAAATAATATATGAAAATGATATAAGAAAGTAAATAATAATTTTTGGGTTGCCTCTCAAGTAGTGCTTGGTTAACATCTTTAGCTCAACATATCTTTTATGATCAAGGTGGCTTGGTTAAGTTGATATATTCGCTATTATTATCGAGCTCACCACTAAGATATAACTTTACTCAATGGTCATTAACCTTGAAAGTACCCTTATGTAGACGACTTACCTCGATTATGCTATATGGAGATACTTTCTCCACAATGAATGGTCCAGACCACCTTGATTTAAGCTTACCAGGAAATAATCTTCGAAAAGAGTTATATAAAAGAACTTGATCTCCCTCCTTCAATTCTCGTGATTGCTTAGTCATTTGGTTGCGATAATTTTTTACTTTTTCCTCATGTATTTTATAATTTTCATAAGCCATTAACCGTCATTCGTCCAATTCACTAATTTGGAGGTTCCTCTTTTCACCTGCACTTTAAAGATCAAAATTTATGAGTTTAATTTCCGAATATGTTTTATGTTACAAAATCAACAGGTAGATAACAAGCTTTTCCATAAACTAGCCTAAAGGGTGTAGTGCTAATAGGTGTCTTATACACAATCTTATAGGCCCATAGAGCATCATCTAATTTAATTGACTAGTCTTTCCTCTGAGATTCTATAGTTTTCTCTAAATTTTTTTTAAATCCCTATTGGATACCTTGAGTTTGCCACTAGTTAGAGGGTGATAGGGGGTGGCAATTTTATTATTAATTCCATACCTTTTAAGTACTTCTTGAAAATACACATTGTAGACATGCATACCCCTATCACTGATAATCATCCTAGGTGTGCCGAAATGGGAAAATAAACCTTTAAGGAGTTTTACAACAAGCCTAGCATCATTTATAGGTAAAGCATATGCTTCCACCAATTTAGAAACATAGTCAACAGCTACTAAGATATATTTATTATCAAGAAAACTTAGAAATGGACCTATGAAATCAATCTCCTATAAATCAAATATCTTTAAAAACGATAATGAAAATTTGGGGTAATTTAGCCTAACTAGAGGCATTACCTAATCTTTAACATATATCACATGAAGCTACATACCTTTGGGCATCTTTAAAAATTGATGGCCAATAAAAACTTGACTTTGTGATCTTCTGAGCTTTCCTATTTGCACAATGGTGCCCTTTAATGGATCCAACATGATAGTGTTATAGAATTTTCCACCTCTAAGAGTGAGTTACACATCTCCTCACTATTTGGCCTGCACAGATATGAAATAGATATGGATCTTCCCAAAAATATTCTACGAAATCAATAAAGAATTTCTTCTTTTACTAATAAGACAGACTCTTTAGCAAGATCTTAGATACAAGATAATTTTTAGCATCCGCAAACCAAGGGATCACAGCTTCACTTACCTCCTTCACATTGTAGAGACATTTTGGAAAGGCATCTTCAATGCCTTCTTCATTTAGTTCATCCAAATTTGGATTTTCCAAGCGAGATAGTCTATTGCTAGGTTCTCAACCCCTTTCGCATCTTTCATCTCTAAATGAAATTCCTGCAATAGTAGAATCCATCTAATCAAATGAGGTTTAACATCTGGTTTATTCAGCAAGTATTTAGTACATAGTGGTTAGGATAAAAAAATAACTTTGGATAATACTAAATAAGATTGAAATTTATCAAACACAAAGACTACAGTTAACAATTCCTTTTCTATTTGTGTAGTTCTTCTAGGCATCTGAACATTCTTTGGTAAATCTAAAGTGTATGGTTTTCTCTAATAACTTGGTTAAGGGCTTATCAATTTTAAAAAACCCTTAATGAATCTTCTATAAAAGCCCGCATGGCCTAAAAAACTTCTTATTACCTTAACTGAGGAAGGGGGTGGTAGTTTCTCTATTGCTTCAAGTTTGGTCTTATCTACCTATATCCTCTGGTGAGAAATTTTATCGTCCAGAACTATACCTTCTTGTACCATAAAGTGACATTTTTTCTAGTTTAACACCAGATTGGCCTTCTCGCCTCTTTCCAACACTTTTTTCTAAATTATGGATTCTTAAATAAAACAACTTGCCCAATGTAGAGAAATCGTCCATAAATAAATCCATTATATCTTTAACTAGATTATCAACGATGGCCAACATGTACCTTTGAAATGTACCAGATGCATTACATAACCTAGTTGGCTTCCTTCTATAGGAGAACATACCATAGGTATATGTGAATGTCATTTTCTTTTGATCTTTCGGAACAATTGGGATTTGAAGGTAGCTTAAAAGTCTATCCAAGAACTAATCATACATATGTCCTGCTAATCGTTCTAACATTTATGTTAATTATGTACTGATATTTCCCTTATAAATGAATTTTCATATTCAATTTCTTAGCAAATTTAGAGGGTATAAATTTAGTACTTGGACCTAGTCCTTGTGGATCGACACTTGATTGCTTCAACTAAAGCCATATACTTGCGGAGCCTATCAAGTTTTTAGCGCCTTGCCGGGGACTTGCGTCAAATATTAAATTTTTCTGACCAAAGTTGACTTAGCTTTACTTAATTATATTCTAGTTATAGGTTTATTTGTATATTCTTTGTGTATAAGTCTGTTCACTCATTTGTTTTTCTCGTGCAGTGGCAAATTGAGATTTATATGCAAAATATTTTCACAGCCACATTTGATCCTGAGATCGATAGAATATACCACAGGAGAAAGAGACAGAGGTTTGTAGATAAAAAGAAGGTGACAACTGTTAGCAGCAGCAATACGATGGTCGAAGGAGTAGGATGGCGACTTAGTGATTATGCAGAGCTGGGAGTTTAAGAAAATACTTCATGGATTCGAAATCCAACTAGGGAAGCAAATAATTTCGAGTTGAAACTAGTCCTTATCTCTATGGTGCAGTAGTCACAATTTGGGGGGTCACCTGTCAAAGATCCAAATATGCACTTAACGGTCTTCCTTAAAGTTTGTGACACTCTAAAAATAAATGGAGTGACCCCCGATGCCATTCATCTCAACCTTTTCCTGTTTTCTTTAAGGGATAAGGCAAGAGCATGGCTTCATTCACTTCCAACTGGATCTATTACTATATGGGATTAACTCTCCAGGACATTCTTAGCCAAGTATTTTCCTCCAAGCAAAACGACAAATCTAAGAAATCAAATCTCAACATTCACACAAAAAGATGATGAGATGTTGTATGAAGCGTGGCAGCATAATAAAGATTTACTTTGGTTTTGTCCACACCATGGCTTTCCAACTTGGACGGTCCTTCATAACTTCTATGATAGATTACTCCAGTCAATGAGGGCATTAATCGATGTTGCAGCTGTTGGAGCAATTTTGAATAAAACTTATACTGATGCATACAATCTCATTAAAGACATGGCTTGTTAGGACCCGATCTCGAAAACCGGACCCCAACCGGAAAACGGAAAACAAAGAACGAAATCGGCGTAATCATATATCGAATCAAACGGAATTCTGACATCCGAGCACGTGTATCGGATAAAAACTATCGAGTCGCGTTGGAAACCTTAGACTAATCCGAAAATCC
>JANZLH020000389.1:752629-777308 GCA_026770325.2 Erythroxylum fimbriatum
GTGAGAGGTGTGGGCAACATTGACATTTTGGGTTTGGGGACATCAGCTGATTACCCCAAACGCTGGTGTAGAGCAGCTTATTGGTTTTGGTTGATTGGGTTGGCTGATTCACCCAATCAGCCAATTAACCAAACACATCTATCAGCTATTTGACTAAGTCAAACAGCTGATTTTGGCTTATCAGCTAATTTTTTAGCTGATCAGCTGTTATCCAAACACATCCTATTTTGTTTCACATATGGTAAGAAGGATATGAAATTTTAGGGTCTTCTGTATTCCCTTGACTTGCCTTTTCTCAGCATTTGCGTTGTTTATCTTTTTAGTTATGCCTGACATTTGAGATTTTGTGGAAACGTGGCAGGTTGATCCAGGACTTAGATTATGGGTTTCATTGAAGAGACTACGGGAGGTATCATTTTGTGTTTTTAGAACCTTAGCATTCAATATCTCCCAGCATGTTATTATGCACAATATTTTTCGATTATGTTCCATTTTGTCTCGAATCCAAAGTAGGCATATGTTCGTCATCTGTTTTTTTTGGAATATGACATAATTAAAGTCTGCTAGATTATTTTTTTGATTTCAAATGATGTATAATAATCTAATATTAGTTTCTAAAATTTTGAAAACATGACCTGAAGTTCGAAATATAAAATATTGTGCTCTTTATTCATTTAGGAATTTTGAAGCTGATCTTCACAACCTAAAATAGTGCAACTAATCGATAAATGCTCGCAATGGGGGAGCATTAATATGGTCTTGAAATTATGAAGCTTGTGCAAAATAGTAGCGGATATTTCTTAAGTTACCGCAAGAACTGGTTCGTTGTAAATGGTTTGGATGTTTTATTGCTACGCATCAAAATTTAGATGGACAATGGTTGTCGGCCACTAACTTCGTGTGCCATTATATCATGGGTTTTCTTCAAAATTGTGGGCTTTAACTGGGTCCTTGGATCGGCATTAGGATTAGTTTTTTCCGACGCAAGTATAAGCTCTCTCCCCTCGTAAGGATTTCTATTATAAAATCAGCAATAAAATCTTGTGTAGTAAAGATAATTTACTTTTTATTCAAACACAAAGTCCTTTTTATATAGAAGAGGTAACTGAAAGTCCCTTTTCTAAAGAGGTAGGAGTGGTAGGATGCTTAGGAACTTATGTATGTATCTATATACTTTCGTGGGATGAAATTGGCCAAATGAAATGTGAGGTCTTAAGATCAGGTTAATGTGGGGCAAGTTCTTTGACCCTTTTAGGCTTGGTAGTTGGCCAAATTGGGCTAAAAAATAACTAATCAAGTTCGAGTTTAGCTTGAGGCCTAATCGGACTTGAAGTATGCAACTTAATTGGGCTTTAGGTGGTATGAAAGCCAATCAAACTGCAGACCAACAGCTCAAACCTAAGACTCAAACAAACCTAAGCTTGTTTGAGCCTTGGTGATTAGAAACTTCATTATGTTTTGATTAATTTTTTACTTATTTAAAAATTAAATAATTTTAATAAAATATTTAATCTAAATTATAAATGATTTAAACTGCAGATAATATTTATAATAAAAAATATTTATTTTTAAATAATTCATAAATAATACAAACACTATCACTAATTATTTTAGATATATCAATGAACTTCTCCATGTAACTTTAAAACAAACAATAAAAATACGTTGTATCAATTAGTAAATAATTAAATATATTTGTAACAAGTATTACAGTGCTACTATCAAAATCATGTTATTTTAAAACAAGGAATTACCATATTACTATTATTATCCAAATGAAAAAAGATTTTAAAAAAAGCATCAATTATAGCTAAAGATTAAAGTTGAGTTATCGAACAGAGACAACACTATGGAGTTTGCTTTATTAATTTGAATAAAACTACACAAGTAAAGATCCGTATCTTTAAGTCTAAAAAAGTCAAAGCAATCATATGAAAAAGAATAGTAAGTCGAGAAGTAAGATTAAAGAAAACAAATCCACAGCAGAGAAAAGGAGTTAGCTAATCGTTATAATCAGGATCGTTAATACTTCACATCATTTCATCTATATATAAAAACATTATTATGTAAATTATACTGAGTACGCAACAATTGTGCTAAATGAATATTCAAAACATGATAATTAATAATTAAATATACCTTCATCATTGAATATTTGTTCGAAGAAATTTTCAAGTGGAAGATTGGTCTCCTTACTTATATTAATATTAAAAAGACAATATAATATAATATAATGTATGACTGTTACAATTATTAAGGTAAACACAACTTTGCCTATATTAATATTAAAAAGACAATATAATATAACATAATGTATGATTGTTAGAATTGTTAAGGTAAACAAAACTAGCATATCATAAAGAAAAGAGTCTATTTTAAACATCTCCATCACCTAACTAACTTCGGGCATACATAAGGGCTTTCACAGTAATAGGATGAAGTCGAGTAAGACAAGGACTATCTAACCACTAGTATTGAAAGCAAACTTCGAAGTAGCAGTAGATATTGGAATTGTTAAGAGGTTTCATGCAATTGCTTGAATGATCAAAACTGTAATTCCTTGTGTCTTCCACTATACTAATACATCTAATTACACATTTTCAACCAAGGTTATAACACTTGCTTCTATATAGTTCTCCAACTCCATCATACTATAAGACTTCATAACCTTTTTTTTATGAATTTTGCAAATTCGGGACTCACACCAGTATATAAAAAACAGATAAAGCTAAAGTTGAAGCTAATACTGAACTATTACGACCCTAATCTTTGTCCAATCTTAATTGATAATCATTAAATAAAGCAAAAAAAAATTATTTAATGATATTAACATGTTCTTGAGCCTAATTACTATATAACTTTTGATAATAAAATATAACATCTCCATCTTATACATCGATTCAATACAAAAATGACTGTCATAATTTATCCTATCATATGCTAATTAGAATTGAGTTTCTCCATAATCTACTCTGTTATGACCTGGATCACCTCATTGGAATCAAATATTTAACCAGATAATGCTCGTAGATCTCACACATATTGCTAAAGTAAATGTGCGAGTTTGGATATTTTGTACTGGAGAACAACTCAATAGCATTATAAAATGTCTCTAACTTCTCCTATTTTATTGGTAGGCAAGAATTATAAAAATCTCTTTATCTCCACTTGATAAACACCTTAATAAACTTAGTTGACGACTCCACCATCTTAAGTGTTGAATTCCATCTAATCGGACAATCTAAAACTAACTTCTTTGTGCACAGAATGCGTAGTTGTTGTGTAATTTCTTCAAATTTCACTCTTTTGGATGTTACACTCTAATAGACTATACTACTCCAGATTAACTCCATCACTTCCTTAATTACCTCCAAACTGTCCTTAACAATCAAATTCATGATATGCATAAAGCAATGTATATAGAATAACCCTATACCAATCAACAAGATGAACCCGCAACTTGGTCTTCAATTTTTCGATCATTGCATCATTTATGCTATAGTTATCCAGAGTTATTGTTAAAAGCTTAGTATTAATGTTTCAATCTATTAAGCAATCCACCATCAGTTGTCAACTTGTCACCTGTATATGGCGATGACATATAAATGAACTTACTATTTAAAAAAATGAACAATGTCAATTATAGTATAATCAATAAATAAAAGATAACAATATTAAAGAATATAAATATGTAATCTACCTTAGTAGTTAACTATATAAAGTCCATCAATTGTCAATATAATGTGTTGTCTCCACCATATGATCCTTCTTTTGGTTGTCAACCATTCACATATCTAATGTGATGGCTACCCATCCATGAATGTTCAACAACACCTCTAATATTTCTTTCTTTTGATCATCTTAAATCTTGAAATTGTCTTTCTTTAAGTATTCCAAGTTAGAATTTTGAACTTTGTCTAGGATGAGATGAACAATATCTTGAAGTTTTTGCTATCAATAATAGAGAGTGATTATTTATCACCATTAATCACTTAGCTACTAAAAAATTTAATATATTGCTATCATAACTTGTGGTAGTCATTGCATTCTTCCCTCTCATGATTTTGAGGGTAAAAAATATTTGACCTCCTAATATCATCTTCCTTTTATTACATGACTTTATATGTCTCTTTAAATGAGAGGTTCCACCTTTGTAACTTCTGACAACATCTTGTGACAAATCTTACATTCAACCTTTGATCTCATCTTGTTGAAGTGATTTTAAGCATCACTTCTTAATGAACCTATTCTTTTAGCATGAGTCATTTGTTCTCTTAGTATCAAATTAGAACTCTCTGCTAGTATATTATCATGTACTTAATTAAAACTCTTCACTAAAAGAATATGTCCATCCATCTAACACAATTATTATATATATAAGCATATAAGTTATTCATGAATATTTACATATACATGCACTTTAAATAATATTTAACATATACACATACTAAATTCAGCGAACATTTATATATATCAAACTAGCAAAAAAAATCAACGGAAATGATCTAATTATTTCAAGAAAAAATAAATCAAAATTTCTACATCAAATGTTTACGTATGCATGATCAATATATATTAGTACTATGAAAATTTGTCCATAACAAGCATAATCATTTGCAAAGAAGAAATTAGAGTAGATTCTTAAAACGAGATAATCAAATATGAATGGTTGTTAACACGTCAGATAATAAACTCTTTCCTTATATGGATCAACATAACATATTATGTTTTTGTTTCTGAATAAAGGAGGAAGGCAACTATGGCGATGTCAACAAGGAGCACATTAAAGGAGGAGCATATCAGAGGAGAAAGGAAGGCAAGGTCCAGGTTCACGAGGAGGGATTTTCTGCTGAAGAAGAAGAGAGATTTTGTGTCATATATTGAAACAACATTGTTTTCCTATACCGTTTTAACATGGATACAATGCACCGGCAACTTAAGCAAAACAAAGTCGTTTTATCTAGTATAAAACGAAGACATTTTACATAACACTTGAAAAGATAGTTCAGACTTTAGCCCAGGCTAAATCAGTAAGCTCGAGCTTGAGGTTGACTTGAGACCCAATCAAATTTAATCAAACTTGATAACTATAGACTGAGCTGAGCTAAATGCAAGTAAAAATCTCAAGCTTAGTCCCTTTCGCAACAAATTGGTTGGACCATTTATTAAAAGTATAGTGTTTGCTATCACAAGTCTCAAAAAGGATGTGACAAGTTCATTAAGACCAATTTTCTGTCACAGGCTTGGGTCTTATAATTATATATTCTTCTTGAGCTATGTAAGAGGTTTATATCCAGTTGTTTTGTACTTAAGAAATTCTAAGTCCTATAAAATATTTTGGTAGAAAGTCTTATAAAGGAGAAGATCTTGTGATCTTGGCCTTCAATTAGATCAATATTTAACTCATTATCTGAAATTGTATAAACTCTTCAATGTCACTCATTTCGTATTTAAGATTAAATTCAAATAAAATAAAACTTGCAACTTGAGAGTTAACACGTAGGTTTTGAGGGTCCTTGTTGGAAGATTATGTCCTGAATCTCATCATCCATCCCTTCAGGAGGGATGTCTTTAAGTCCAACTCTGGTGATATTAACTCAAATAGCGAGTCTACAATAAGTTCGACGTCCTCTTCTAGAACCAAACCCAAGGGTTATTCCACAACTACACAAACGATTTGGTAAAACATCACAAAAAGTTAGTCTTTTGTCGACGAATTTTTAAATCATCACCAAAAGTTGGCTTTTAGCGACGATTTCCAAGCAAAAAATTCGTAGCTAAAACCTAGTTTTGTTGGGGCAGAGATGCAGAAGAATGATCTTTGACTGTGAGGCCATTGGTGAGGGGCATTGACTTCTATGAAGTGGAATCGTAAATTGAGAAGTTTAGGTCTATATCTGAAGATTTAATATCAAAATTTAACATACACTCTATGCTTTAAGTCAAGAAACTGTTCGATTCAAAGAGGACATACTCTTTTAAGGATCGGGGAGAACAATTCCTACTTCCACAGTTTTGTGAATGAGATGAGACTCCCATTTATAGTCCATAACATTATCATAGAAACAAGTTTCAACCCTATTCCTTTGCATCCTCATTCTTATATATGGCATTATCGCTTGTTTAATGGTGGCATGCCACTTAAAAGACGTAGAGACTTGGTAGTGTCGGTTCACTATGTACATTAAATCAGATCTATTGGAAACTACTCTACATGTTTTAGCCTCGATTTTAGACCAAATATGTGGTTTTACCTTTGTATGGGGTGATTCAAGTTCTTACTTCAATAAGAGATATAAAGACATAAAATGTTAGAGGACCAAGCAAGAATCCTCTTGGACGTGTAGTTCTTTTATTGACAACACTAAAAAAGGCAACTTTAGATTTCGAACAAAGAAACACATATTCTTTTTTCCTTTTTCTGAAAAATTTCAGGCCTAAACCACTTTGTCTTTTAGTGGTTGCAGATATGATTTTGATTAAGCTAATTAGTAAGGTCAATAAGAAGAGAAGTAGTAGCAATGTTGCAACTTTAAAGAACAAGGAGAGGGATGTATTGGTAGATCAAGAGGTCATTCTTGCAAAGGCAATCGATAATATGGTCCTTGTCGAAGCACTACGATCGAGAAACAACCCTAACTAAAGATAGGCCTCAAGCAATTGATGTTAGGATAGTGTAGTGCAAATTTGACTTAAAGAACAACGTAAAAAGTTTGAAGAAAGTCGATTTTATTGACTTCCAAAAAATTCGCAGGACAAATTAGTGATAAGTACTTAAATAGAAACATTTCACTTGGTTATTAACTCCCAGATTACTACTACTCCTAACTTTGCTAACATTTCACACACATATAACAATAAACATATAGTGGACGATACCACCACTACTTTAACTACAATCACAACTGTTTCAACCACAACTGATAGTAAAAAAAAATTATAAAGACTTGGTAAATAATTAATTCAATCTTGAATTACTTTCTAACATTTCTGCCCTTAATTCGAGGAGGCCTTCAATTCTTCAACACCCATCATGGAACGAAATTTCTTGACTTTTGGTTCAGCTAAAGCCTTTGTGAAAATATCGACTAGTTGATTTTCTATGTTGATATACTGCAACTCCACAATATTTTTTGCAGCCAACTCTCGTATGAAATGATGCTTGACCTTAACATGTTTTGTTCTGCCTTGTTGAACTGGATTTTTTGACATTGCAATTATGGATTAGTTGTCACAAAACATCATGGTGGCTCTATTTTTTTCTTGCTTCAAATCTTCTAATATTCTTCTCAGCCAAATAACTTGACAAGTTCTTATTATTGCTGCTACATACTCTACTTCAGTACTTAAGAGAGTTATGCTCTGCTGATTCTTTGAGGACCACAAAATAGCTCCTGAACTAAGCTTGATAATACAACATGTTGAACTTTTTCTATCATATGAACAAGATGCCCAATCACTATCAATAAAAGTGACAAGAGTATTTAAATTGCTTTTTAAATATCTAATGTCAAAATTTAAAGTCCCTTGTACGTAACGAAGAATTATTTTTGCTGCCCCTAAGTGATTCTTACTTGGATGATGCATAAACTTGGAAATAAGGCTTACAACAAAAATTATATTAGGTATTATGTGAGTGCGATAAATGAGACTTTCCCACAATGCTTCTAAATAGATTTACATCAACTTTTTCTTCTCCGTCATCCAAAGACAACTTTTCATTTGTAGTCAATAGAGTCTTGACTAACTTGCAATTCTCCATTCCTACTCCTTTAACAAATCAATTGCATAATTCTTTTGACAAATAAAGATTCCATTTGAATCTTACAACACTTTAATTCCCAAAAAATAATATAAGGGACCTGAATATGACATTTCAAAATTTTGCATCATGGACCTTTTAAACATTTCTACGATTTGAGACAAACTTCCAGTATAAACCTTGTCATCGTCATATAAGCAAACAACCAAGGAATCATTGTTATGTTGTCTAGCATACAAAGCAGGCTCAATGGCACTCTTTCAAATTTTGTTTTAAGCGAAATAAACATCCATTTTATCGTACCAAGCTTGAGGTGCTTGTTTAAGTTTATAGAGTGTCTTGTGTAACTTGTAAAGTTTGTGTTCTTAATCTTTTATCATAAAGCTTTGAGGTTGCTCAACATACAAATCCTCTAGATTACCATTAAGAAAGGCAGATTTTATGTCCAATTGATAATCTACCCAGTTATTATGGCCTACCAAAGCCAAAAGTGTTCTAATAGTGTCAAAACGAACAACTAGAGCATAAGTAATAAAATCAATACCTGAAACTTGTACATATCCTTTAGCTACCAATTGTGCTTTATTTCATTTTAAAGAACCACCAGCATTAAGCTTGGACTTGTAATTTTATTTTAGACTAATTGCCTCTTTCGCCTTTGGTAAATCCACTAAGGTCCATGTTTTATTCTTCTCAATTGCTTTAATCTCTTCAGCTATAGCCATATGCCATTCTCCTTTTTTTGCTGCATCTTTATAGCTATTAGGTTCTAACTCCAAACAAGCGTATTCATATGATTGATAAATTTCAGCAAAACTTCTTATCCTTTGTGGTTTTGATTCTAGAGATGATAGTGTTGAATCATATGGGTTGTTGATCTCAAAATTAGTGATCTCCATTGTATTCGTGAGTTGTGAATCAACCTTTTCCCAAATCTTTCATTAAAGACCACATCACGACTAATAATTAATGTCTTTAAAATAGGACCATAAAGTCTGTAGCCTTTAGTTTCTTTACTATAGCCAAAAAAATGCATTTAACACTTTGTCATCAAGCTTTCTTCTTAGGCCTTCCTTTTTTCTTTTACAGTGTTCAAGTACAAATTTTTTACATATTCTCACTAGAGTGTTTGGATGTCTCCTCTTAATATGTCCAAACCACTTAAGCTTTATTTCTTTTAATTTTTCAATAATATTAGCCATCTTTAATTTTTTCGTTGTCATTAAATTCTTAATCTTATCTCTTCTAGTAAGGTTTCGTGTCTAACAGAGCATTCTCCTCTTCGTCACCATTAGCCTATGTCTTAGGCTAAAGCACATAAAAAAATTAGTTATCATCTAAATTTAAAATTCACATAACAAGATTATGTTATTATGCTTTATGTGATTAAGACATAAAATGAAACTTAATCAAACAAATGCATAAAATCTAGATAATTAATATCTATTCATTACAATACAATGTAAGCTATTGAATAAAATCACTTTTAACACAAACCACCTCAATTTTAATTTATCTAGATCAAGATAAAAACAATTTTAATTTATTTAGACAACTTTCATAATTAAGATGCATATATAATTGGCTCTAATGCCAATATAAAAAATTATATAATATATAAATAAGTATATGATCTTTCAAAAATAAATGCATCATAAATTAAATCACATGAATTTTAAAGGACTTTTCACATAAACTTACTTCTTTTATGTAGAGTTATCTCTTTTAAGTATTTGTTTTTTAGAAGAATAACATTAACTTCATCAATTGATCATTATTTATTATTTATAGATAATATATCTTAACTGATATTGAATTGTCATAATTGCTAAATTCATTGGGTGCGTCATTTTATTCTCAGTAATTTTACTGACACCAAATGTTGTTGGTTTTTTTTTTTTGCAACTTTTTAACCAAAAAAAAGATTCATGTTGTTAAATACAAGCAATTGGCTTAGAGGTTTCACACATTATCTAGGCTGGTGTATCGCCAGATTAAACTTGAAGTCGATTCTATAGCGGTGATCAATATCCTATCTTCCTCAGACAACCGCTCAATGACTCTCAACCCCATCGTCATAGGCATTCACGAACTGTTTACTCGAAACTGGACTGTTGTACATCGACATATATATCGAGAGAGCAACAAATGTGCCGACTAGCTTGCTACCTACGCAGGACATTTTGATTTAGGAGTCACTTATTTTGATACTACACCTATTGGGTGTCACTCTATCTTTTTAGAGGATATGTCGGGGATCTATTTCCCTAAACTCGTCTTGTAATCTATTTCGTTTGCTTTCCTTATAAACAAAAAAATGCAGCTATTGCATTTCCCTCCCAAGTACCAAACGAATTTGAGACAGACAATACATGCACCAGTAACTTTATTTAATGACTATTCATTTCCAAGTTAGAAGTTCAATTTTAGGCCTAAATTCTAAAAATTTTCAAGAAACATTGTACAAATATATGAAGATTAAGAGGTGTCAATTCCTTGTTAAGTATGGGTCATTTCAGCTTCTGTAATAAAATAATTCTAAATAATTAACTTTTGTCAGAAAATGAACCAACCTTCAGATTCTCTCAAACCCATGTACTTACTCATTGTCCTCCAATCTAGACTGCTTCGTACTATTTATTCTCTTCCCTGACAATTCTGATGAATCAATCCCTAGTATATAAGCTTTAA
Source organism: Erythroxylum fimbriatum (assembly GCA_026770325.2). Lineage (NCBI taxonomy): Eukaryota > Viridiplantae > Streptophyta > Magnoliopsida > Malpighiales > Erythroxylaceae > Erythroxylum > Erythroxylum fimbriatum. The sequence continues at coordinate 763,083 of JANZLH020000389.1, forward strand.
TAAAGAAACCACACGTTTTCCCATCAGTTTGGGACATTTAATGCTTTCCAATACATTAACAGGTAGAACATAACTAGACCCTCACCTCCATCAACTGTCTATTCCAACCACATTCCAACATGACTAAAACAAAAAGTCAAAGCATTCTTCGCTATCAGACCCTTTTATTGTATAGAAACAAAAATACTTTAATGAATCTAAAGGGGTTCAAACTAATGCGAAATTACCAATAAAAATGGTCATCAGTGATGATATCCAATGTCCAGACAGTCCTTGGGCCTTCATGCATGCCCTTGCTATCAATACCCGTTATAATTCTTATAGATCGGAGTCTGCTCTTGCTTTTGCTCCTTTGTCATCATTGTTCACTTCAACACTGTTACATTGTCCTCTTCTAATCTGCTCTTCTTGTTGTTATTATTATCATCATCTCCAATCATCAGTCTCCCCTTAAAAACTTTTTTCTGATTCATCTTTCAGTTTTTACTGCCTTGGATTGCTCTTCTCGTTGTTATTATTATCATCATCTCCAATCATCAGTCTCCCCTAAAAAACTTTTTTCTAATTCATCTTTCAGTTTCTACTGCCTTGGATGGGCCCTCAGTTATGGGCTTGCCTTCGCCAGCGCCTACCCTTGGCAAGGTCTTCTGGTCGAGTCTGATTCCATAGAAGCGCTGCGGTGTCTCTCACCTCCTTCCGACGTTCCGACCTTCCATCCTCTGGCTAATCTCATTTCGAATATCAACTCTCATCTGGCCAGGATTACCCACTATAACTTCACCCATGTTTTTAGAGAAGGAAATCAGTGCACAGATTTTTTAGTACACTTAGGATTGACAGGAGCAATTGTAGAGAGCGTCTAGCTTAACCACCCCCACGTCATGCATGCCCTTGCTATCAATACCCGTTATAATTCTTACAAATCGATGTCTCCTCTTGCTTTTGCTCCTTTGCCATCATTGTTCACTTCAACACTGTTACATTGTCCTCTTCTAATCTGCTCTTCTCGTTGTTATTATTATCATCATCTCCAATCATCAGTCTCCCCTCAAAAACTTTTTTCTGATTCATTTTTCAATTTCTACTGCCTTTGATTGCTCTTCTCGTTGTTATTATTATCATCATCTCCAATCATCAGTCTCCTCTCAAAATCTTTTTTTTGATTCATCTTTCAGTTTCTACTGCCTTGGATGGGCCCTCAGCTATGGGCTTGCCTTCGCTAGCGCCTACCCTTGGGAAGGTCTTCTGGTCGAGTTTGATTCTATGGAAGCGCTGCGGTGTCTCTCACTTCCTTTCGACGTTCTGATCTTCCATCCTCTGGCTAATCTCATTTCGGATATCAACTCTCATTTGGCCAGGATTACCCACTATAACTTCACCCATGTTTTTTGAGAAGGAAATCAGTGCACAGATTTTTTAGCCCGCTTAGGATCGACAGGAGCAATTGTAGAGAGCATCTAGCTTAACCAGCCCCATGTCATGCATGCCCTTGCTATCAATACCCGTTATAATTCTTACAAATCGGTGTCTCCTCTTGCTTTTGCTCCTTTGCCATCATTGTTCACTTCAACACTGTTACATTATCCTCTTCTAATCTGCTCTTCTTGTTGTTATTATTATCATCATCTCCAATCATCAGTCTCCCCTCCAAAACTTTTTTCTGATTCATTTTTCAGTTTCTACTGCTTTGGATTGCTCTTCTCGTTGTTATTATTATCATCATCTCCAATTATCAGTCTCCTCTCAAAATCTTTTTTCTGATTCATCTTTCAGTTTCTACTGCCTTGGATGGGCCCTCAGCTATGGGCTTGCCTTCGCCAGCGCCTACCCTTGGGAAGGTCATCTGGTCGAGTTTGATTCCATGGAAGCGCTACGGTGTCTCTCACTTCCTTCCGACGTTCTAATCTTCCATCCTCTGGCTAATCTCATTTCGGATATCAACTCTCATCTAGCCAGGATTACCCACTATAACTTCACCCATGTTTTTAGAGAAGGAAATCAGTGCACAGATTTTTTAGCCCGCTTAGGATTGATAGGAGCAATTGTGGAGAGCGTCGAGCTTAACAACCCCCACGTTATGCATGCCCTTGCTATCAATACCCGTTATAATTCTAACAGATCGACGTCTCCTCTTGCTTTTGCTCCTTTGTCATCATTGTTCACTTCAACACTGTTACATTGTCCTCTTCTAATCTGCTCTTCTCGTTGTTATTATTATCATCATCTCCAATCATCAGTCTCCCCTCAAAAACTTTTTTCTGATTCATCTTTCAGTTTCTACTGCCTTGGATTGCTCTTCTCGTTGTTATTATTATCATCATCTCCAATCATCAGTCTCCCCTCAAAAACTTTTTTCCGATTCATCTTTCAGTTTCTACTGCCTTGGATGGGCCCTCAGCTATGGGTTTGCATTCGCCAGCACCTACCCTTGGGAAGGTCTTTTGGTCGAGTCTAATTCCATGGAAGCGCTGCGGTGTCTCTCACTTCCTCCTGATGTTCTGATCTTCCATCCTCTGGCTAATCTCATTTCGGATATCAACTCTCATCTGGCCAAGATTACCCACTATAACTTTACCCATCTTTTTAAAGAAGAAAATCAGTGCACAGATTTTTTAGCCTGCTTAGGATCGACAGGAGCAATTGTAGAGAGCGTCTAGCTTACCCCCCCTCCTGACCTCAGTCACCACTTACGCGCTGATGCGCAAGGGGTTATATTTAGTCGTTAATGTATTGCTTATTTCTCTGTCCATTCGTTGAGTGCTTTGAAACTCTGCTAATGCTTTTTCTGCTTTGATGTGTGTAGCAAAAGTCTTGTGTAATATTCCTTTTTTACCTATTATGTGAATTGCTGCTCGATGCCACTCTTCATAGATTCCGGCCATTGGTTCATTGTAGATTACATAAACTTTGGACTCCTTCTCATGATGCTTAGGAATGGGTATTGGTTTTGTAGGTATAGCAGGTTGAGATGGTTGAGGAATAACTGGACTAGGTGTGAGAAATGTTGGTGTTGGAGGTTGAGTATTGATTACTGGTTCGTTAGTAGTTGAAGTGGGAGTTTCTTGTTCTTCGAGAAGAGATATGGTAGTTCGAAGGCGGTTGATTTCTTTGGTAACTATACTGGTTTTATGTTGTAGTTCCACTAATTCTGATTCCTTTTCGAATCAACAATTGAATCCCAACGCAACTTTTATTCAAGTAGTGATTCAGAAAATTACCTCAGTCACCACTTGCGCACTGATGCGCAAGAGGTTATGTTTAGTCGTTAATATATTGCTTATTTCTCTGTTGTAACAAAAAAAAAGTTTCTACTGCCTTGGATGAGTTAATTTTTATTAGGGTTTTAAGGATATTTGACTACTTCTCACATCATAGCATTTAAGTAAACTAATTATAACAAACTCATACAATTGAATAACATATAAACAACGTAAATTTTTTTTTTGAAGGAAGAAAATACCACATTATTCTTTAATACTTCCGTAAGCAATCAAACATTTTAACTTATTTTCCAATATTAAAATTGAACTTTATGTTTTCTAACTTGGTAATCCAAGTTAGCTTTCACACAATGTTAAAAATGAAGCTTCCACTTAAGGGGAACTGATTGCAAAGGTAAGTGGCGATACAGCAATTTGAAAGACAAAGTATTGGAATTGGTGACTAAAAGAAATTGCATAATAATGCTTATTAGATTTGATAGGTATTTAAATTTTGCATTAATTGGTAGTACAAAGTTTCTGCAGCTAACAAATACCTCCAAAACCGCATGTTACAAATACACAATTTTGACATTGTTAAATATGCTTCCAAAGATTAAGCATTTTTTTGCAAGGAAAGATGAAAAAGAGGGAATATAATTTTAAGACAAATAAGCAAATCTAACTTACTCTAACGCTACTTAGCTATCAGTAGAATGTTTATTGCCATTGTCACTATGATCGCCACTTTCTATCTACAAAATGAGAACCTATTGTCTCTGCCAGCACTCATTTGGCCCCACAAACTTCAATTGGCATATTGATCAAGCTCCTACAGTAACTCACTCCAATTCCTTGAGGAAGTCTATGTTGTCTACAAACACCTGCAATCAAGAGAACAAAAATGTAGTTTTACAATGAAATAAATATACAAGCATATGCCATGATTCATGCACAAAATGAATTTCTTTTACGTTCCTGCTTTGTGGTCATTGGCGTACAAAACAGGGGGTTGGTGTTGGTTGGGAGAAGGAGGGGGTGGGATCGGAAAAGAAAAATTAACAAATAAAAGAAGAGGGAGTAGGATAAGTATGATAGTATCAATTAGTCCATGCAGCCTAAATATACCATCAGGCATCAGAGAAAGAAGTCAGGCCTAGTATAAAAGAGTTCATGCTGTTTTGCAACTTAAGTTTTTGTATTTAACTCATCTACTCTGTTCTTTAACGACCTTTTTTGAGGTCATACCCCAAAAAAAGTCAATAGAAGAGCTACCCAGCGCTCTGGTATCAAGTAATTTTTGTAAAGGTAAAAATGCACTCTGGTATCAAGTAACTTTTTTAAAGATAAACTATTAGAAAAGAACTGACGATGCAAGTTTTACAAAAGCATACCGTCTTCCAACCATCAGGATCCAAGCAAGCAGTAATTTTGGTGTTGATGCCAGGTAAAGGTCCTGGTTCTCGGGTAATCTTTCCACCAAAAAGCTTTATTGCTTCTGCAGTTTTATAGACATCATCTGTGCCTATTGCGATCTGTTACAATGAAAAAATTCATTGGATAGAACCAATGAAGCAGAGCATTTGCAAATCAATCAAATACACATAAAGACAAACATGAAGATGGTGATCCCAACACCAACATTAAGGAAAGAATTTGACCTGCGCATAAGCGTTGCCTTTCTCATATTCAGAGACCCCATAATTGTATGTCAACTCCAGCACGACACTTTTATCTTCAGGTCCATAGCCCATCATTGCAATTGTGTACTAATAGTCATGAACATAAGATCGCATCAATTTGTACAATAATCCACAAGCCTAATATCAAGGCTGAAGCATGTTTCAGAAGTTTCTATTGAAACAGCATATCAATATGAAGAAAGAACGCCAAGTTGTGATGAGAAATTCTGTCATGATTGTAGGAAGATCAACTTTTAAGAGAAGTACTGCAGAAACATGCATTAAAGAAGAGGAAACCATTCAATTCAGTGAAGTAGCAAATACTGCTACTAATAGTATTCAACATTTTACGAGTTAGTGCCAGATTCAGGTAAGTCTGTCTATTGAAAGTATTTTCCACAATTTTAGATGTGAATGTCATTGCAATTTGTTACTAAAATGAAAAATGAGTTATTTGACATGTTGGATGCGGATGTTTAAGAAACTAAATTCAAAATCCAGTTTTTCTTTCTTCTCTCAAAATTTTCTTAACTGACTTCTGTATTATCCAGTAAAACAGGATTAACTGATTATCAAAGACCAAAATTTTCAACAGTGTCCTGTCTTCCCACGCTATAAAGACTACAATGTTAGCAATCAGTTAATGAAGTATTAGAAAAAAGAAAAGGATCTTGCTTGATCATTCCTCACTTTCTCCTTCTAAAGTCCGAATACCTACAGCATATTTGTTATAAAACTAAGGCACAAATTCATTTACTAAGAGAACTTATCCACTCCTGAAATAAAACACAGGAAAGGGAGCTTGAAAGTAGAAAAGAGCCATTTGAGGAAACAAAATTTTAGCGCATGCCTGCAATTGACAGCTGACACGGATTAGTGTCTCTAATTCACTTTGCAGGTTAGAAGTTTTTCACAGGAAACTTTATTTTTCAAATTGCTGCTTTGGAATCTTACACCTTCCAAGAGGTTAAGAAAATGGTTATATTGTATAAAATTTCACTACTGACCCAAATGAGAATTTTGTTTGTTAGTAACAAATATTCAAAGACAAATAATAGATACCATAACAAGAAGTTAACATAAACCAACTAAATGGCTATCTAGAATGACCGCAAAGGTTTTCCTAATAAACTATTCAGAAGAGCCTTACAGAGAGGAAATGTTACACCACAGAGCAATGGAAAGTATGGTTTTCCCTTAATCCAGCTTGTTCTGGAGGACATAAGTTAGGCAAGGATTCCTACTCTCTCATAATTCAAATGTTTCTTACATTTGAACAAAGAAATCAACAAATCAATATTTCAGTAGAAAGAATTGCTAATGCGATGTAAAACTCTATAAATACCAAATCTGGCCAACAAGTTGAACCTCATAAACTTGCTCAGCACAAAATATTCAAGTAGCCACATCTATACTGCAATACACTATTTACCAAGAGATGCTGACTTACCTTATATTCTGGATTATCTCGTGTCCGAAGGAGCTCCATGCCAAAAGCCTGATCATAATAACATCAGAGATTTACAGCGAATAAACATGACATGTAAGCAAAAACCAGTAAGGAGGATGATAGTCAGGAACAATCTTTATCAATTTAAAGTGAAGAAATTCACACCTTTTCATAGAAGTTTATTGAGCGATCAAGATCACCAACTCGAAGCATCACTTGACAAAGTGGTTCAGGGGTAGGCCCCCTTTCTAAAAGTTCAAACTTGTAACCATCAGGATCTTCAATAAATGCAATCACTGTTTTGCCACCTTTAACAGGACCAGGTTCTCTAGTTACTTTGCCACCCTTAGCCTTTATAAGCTCTACAGTCTTGGTAACCTGAGCAGTTGAGAAAGTTTATAAGCCTAAGAGTTTGCAAAATATTGCACGGCAGAAATTAAACGCAGTAGTTCAAACATGCCGGATTGCAGAAAGTTCTAACAATAAAGCACACTTACATCATCGACTGCAATTCCAAAATGTCCAAATCCAGAACCAATATCATACTTGTCAACCCCATAATCTAACAATAGCACATGAACAAGTCACTCACAAGGTAGAGTAAAAACTGCACCTTTACTACAATATCATTTACATGTTCGATACATTAGGTATTAAAAGGTTTGACAAAAGTGAGAAGTAGCTTGGTAGCTTACTATAAGTCAATTCGATAACAAAGTGAGAATCTTCTGGTCCATATCCAAGGAAGGCATTTGTATACCTCTCCTCTGGTATGTCACGTTTTCTTAGCAACTTCATCCCTAAACACTCTGTATAGAATCTGAGTTGACAAGATATTTCTTAGTGACAGTTCACGATTTCCTAAAGATTAATTGCAAAGGAGAAAAACAAGAAAACTACACATACTTTATAGTCCTGTCCAAGTCTCCAACACGGTAAACTACATGCAGCATTCTTCGGTTGTCCTTTTTAACCCACTCCAAAGCATTTTCTGGGGTGGTGGTGGTGCTCGATTGTGCAATATTACCTTTTGCTGCCACCTTAAGCTTATTACCTTCTTTTCTCAAAATCTTAGAAACTTTAAAGTCGTCGAACTTTGATCGTGTAGCACCTGTACTTCAAATTAGAACTCTCTAATGTCATCACCCAGCAGACAAAGAGCACATGACAAAACATTTTCCACTAACCAAATCCCAGAAAGCAAACTCCAAAATCTGTACTTGGCAATTTTCGAAGAATATCAATTGCGTACTCAAAAAATTCATTCGAGAACACATTTCCCACCTGGGAACCAGCGTACTAAAAGGCTAAACAAATAGCTCATTCAACAGGATTTCAGAGAAGGAAAAGAAGTGAATGAGCATCACTTGGAAAACAATAAAGCTAAAATCATAAACGCCTTAAAGAAAACCAGAAAAATCAAGCTTGAATCAGACAGGCAATTCCCAAAACTTCAACGAATGGAGGAAATGTTAAACGAAAACAAGTTCAGCAATACACCACAATTCAACTCCGTATCAAATGATTATCCACCTAGGTGAACTGTCATGTTTTCGAGTTGCAAGTCGCCAACGTTAATGTGCAAAATACATTCACAAGACCAAAAGAAACAAACTTGGTATAAACATTCTTAGCAATTAAAAAAAAAAGAAAACCAAAACGGAAATTAAACACAAGGCTAGGGTTTAACACGTAAAACAGGGGCTTACCAATTCCAAGGCAATCGAATCTGGTGCGAAAGGAAAAGAGAGATGAGCAAGCAGCAGTAGCATAGCGAGGTGCAGTAAAACTAGCATTACACAACCTGAAGGTGGATAGAGAAGGTCGAAACGAAGACGCCATAGGTATAATTCTCACCATTTTTATCTACACTGACCAACAGAGTGTGTGGATTCGGAGAGAAACTATGGAGAAATTATTTTGTTATCGTGTGTATTTGAGAGAAAGAATTATGCAGTTGAGATGAGGGACAAAATTTGGACGTTCACCAATCGTACTTGGGCATTTTGTATTCTTAATCTTATCCTCCTCATCTCCGCTCTCCGACCGCTTCGCTTTCTTTTTATTATTAAAAGCAAAGCTACCTTCGTCTGTCATTTCTGATTTTACATTTCTCATATTTTTGTTTACAGTAGAAATTATTATTTCTTTAACCTTTGTTTGGATAAAAGAAAAGCAAAAGAAAAAAAAAGGGAATTGCATTTCTCTTGATTTTTATTATTTGGACAAAAATAAATAAAAGAAAACGGAAAAAATAAAGGGGAATAAGAAAGAAATTTAGATCAAATGTATTTCCCACCAAATTGGTGGGAAAGGAGAGAAAATTCAAGACATGATAAGCTAAATATAAATAAATTACCATTGTATCTTTATTAAATCTAACAAGTAAAGATAAACAAATTCTATAATTAAGGGTATAAAAGTCTTACAAAATTCTCTTCCATTCAATCCCCTCCTTTGATAAATTAAGAAAACAAACAAGAGAAAGGAAATCACATTTCTCTTCTATTCTTTTCTCTCCTTTTCCTCTTACTATTTCCTTTCTTTTCTCTTGCGCAAGTAAAGATCCAAACAAAGGCTAACGAGAACGAGTAAGAGTAATAAGAGGGGCATATTTTTATAATTGCTGGCTTAGCGCTGAAAATGTTATACATTACAATTTCCATAACTTATTGTAAAATAGAAATGTCCATAAGAATATATACATGTCCATAAAACTACCGGGCCGGATCTAAAAATCACTATGGCAAGTTAATGATGATGAGATCCGTTTTATTCGGGTTCAGCTATTGAAAGGTCCAATAGTCCCTTTCCGTCAAATTTAAAGACAACTTTGATGAGAATTTAAATATTATTTTCAATAAATAATATGGATCAACCAAAAACTTCATACCTCAATTGAATACGGTATTCATATGCTTTATTTTAGAAATCTGAACACTGTATAACCAAGATGCGGAGATTCTCGACTGTTGACCAATAATGTACATACTTGGTTACCGTCGGCGAGTTGCTGCGGTTGTGTGAGCGGTGACTGTTAAGCTACTCGAATCATTTGCAGGGGCGGCTTATGGTGGCAATGATAAAGTTTTCAGGAAATTAACTGTTAATAAAGTAATAATTAAATAACTTGAAAACATAAAATCTAAAAGTTAACTGCATCATAATTGATTTGAATTCTTGCTGGAATCTTTTTGACGAACTATCAACTACTAGGTATTCAAGCATTTAGCCTCTAACAATATTTACATAACAAAGAAAAAGAATCATCATTTGAGATGAGTAGGCCGAAATGCTAGCTCTCTTACGATTATTTCTCTATAAATAGGGATTTTTATTTTTTACTAAAATTAAATCTCCTAGTTATAACTAAATTCATATCTATATTCTAATTCTAATTCTAATTATAATTTAATTTCAATAAAATCAAATATCTCATATTTGATCTCTGAAAATTTTCAAACTCTACAATTAAGTACAATTTAATTTGAATTGATCTTTTTTGTTTTTAACTACTCTTTTTGTGTGACTTATTAGGTTTTTAATATAGTGATAATAATTATAAGTTATAATTCTAATTCATAATAAGGATTAAATAAATTAAAACTATTTTAATTATCTTTGATTATCTAGTTAGATAATTAATAATCATATATCAAGATTAGCAGGATTTATATTGGGTCGTTGTTGTTTATTGTTTTGTTAGATCAAGATTAACGTTTAGCAATAAATTATAATCATCTAAATATTAGAAATTTCAAGATAGTTTGAGTCAACCTATCTATACATAGTGATAATATATATTTTAATCCTTTCGTTATCTAACGTTCTAATTAAATATAGAGTATGTATATATTATCTACTCTTATAAATCCTACCATGTTCATTCTTGATAATTAATAATTGATTTATAATTGATATTTGAAAGCAATATATTTAAAACGCTTTTCAAATATCAATTCATTATAGCCAAAAAATTCTTTAAATCATTACTAATCTAGAACATTAGAATATTCTCTATAATTGTTTTAAAGTGATGAATCTTTTATTAACTTACTTAATTATCTTCATATGGTTCATACTATATTCAAGTACTATCAGCTAAGCTACTTCAATTTGAATAGGTCATAAATAACATCAAAATATAGCAATTCTTACATGAGACTTTTTTATTAATCTTAAGTTTAAGAATCAATTATATAATCATCATAATGAGAAAATTAACAGACAAATAAGTAATATTCCATTTTGAATCCTCATAATTAGTTAAATTTAGTGAAATTATTCTTTAATAAGCACCCACATATTTGTTTAAATATTTTCATACTTTAATTTATGAGATAAATTACTTTCTTTGTAAGAAAGAAATATAATGTGTGCTATTTTTATCATTTTATCAATATCTCGTCTTAATGAAACTATAACTAAGAGCAATTTATGATTAATACATAAATATAAATTGAATATCATAATTATGATTTCATGATAATTTCAATTACGCAACAACTATTTTAGCGATTTTAGCTATAGTATTAAAATATCAAATGCAATTAATAAAATATATAAAGATAAAATTACAACCAACTGATTATCTGTAAGTTCATAGATTAAAGATCTTCCACTAGCATTAAAGTCAGTTGCCTATATATGTATTATGATATCCATCCATATACCTATCAAGTCTTTTCTAAGATAGTAACTTAGTGAGAGGATCTACAAAATTCTCTTCAGTAAGAACTGGCACTAATGTTATGTCTTTCCATTCCGTTATTTCCTTGATCAAGTGAAACTCCTTAAGTATATGTTTGGATTATTGATGAGACCTTGGTTCCTTTGTATACATAAAGGCGCCATTGTGGTCATAGTACAATCCTATTAACTTAACATTTTTAGGAGCCACTCCAAATTCAGTAATAAACTTTTTAATCTAAACTGCTTCTTTTGCCACCTTGGACATTAAAACGTACTCTACCTCGATTGTAGAATCCACAACTAGCCTAAACTCTCAATTCAGCTTCTCTATAGATCGATAAAATATCACAACCCTTTCAATTGCTTTAAGATGTTTTTTCACAGCCGTCCAATGACTATCATTAGGATTGGCTTGAAACTTACTTATTATGCTCTAAACATAAGAAATATCTGGTCCAGTACATAGCATCACATACATGATTAATTCAATTGCCAAAGCATATAGAACGTAATCCATTTTGTTTCTCTCTTCTAGTGTTTTATGACACATACTATATGAGAGAGAAATCTCATACCACATAGGTAAGAATCCCTCTTAACATTCTCCATACTAAAGCTCTTTAGCATTTTTCTATGCACATGGATTGGGATAAGTGAAACAAACACTTTGATTTATCTCTATAGATCTTTATTCCTATAATATAGGCTACTTCTCTTATACCCTTTATGAAGAAGCTCTTGGATAACTAAATCTTTATAGGTTGGAGCATTGGTATGTCATTTTCAATCAGCAATATGTCACCACTTATAGTACTGGAAAAATGAATGCACTCCTATTAACCTTCTTATAGAAATATTGTTCATCCACATTTTTTATAAAATCAAACTATTTGATTGTCTCATCAAAAGGGATGTTCTAACTCTGTGATGCTTACTTAAGTCAACAAATTTTCTTTTCCAACTTGCATACTTGATTAGGAAGAGATTCAAAACCTTCAGATTCTATTATATATACATCCTCAATTAAATTTCCATTGAGAAATGTTGTTTTAACATCCATCTACCATATTTCATAATCATGATATATGACTGCAGCCAACAAGATCCTTACTTTATACGTGTGTACATTACCATCCACGTTTATTTTTCTCTTAAAAACCCACCTGCATCCTATAGGTTCAATACTATCAAAAGCATTATGTAGATCTAATCTAATGAGGGGTTGGCATATGTTACTAGCGTATTGTAGACTATGTGTCTCTTGAACCCTTGATTAGACATTGTATGTATTAACTTGAGGTTTATGTTCCATGTGAATGTGAATTTGTAGTTTTTTAACTTCACTAAGTTCTACCTCACTCCCACTAATTTCCTTGGGAATAAATTCTCATTCTAAGAATGTAACATATCTTAAGACAAACACATCTTGCTCAAGAGGATGGAAAAATTGATATCAAATACTCTCTTCAAATACCCCATAAATTTGCATTTATCTTATTTAACTTGAAGCTTATCAGATTTTGTATGCTTCATATGAGCATTACATTCCCAAATCTTTAGGTGTGATATATTTTCTACTACTAGTCCATATATTATATAGTATCTTATCAATTGATTTGGATGGAACTTTGTTTAGAATTAAACAACAATTTTAAGAGCATATCCCCAAAAGGAGACAAGAATGACTACATGACTCATTATGATGCTTAGAAGGAAAATTTTTTTATTTTGGATATAATTGTTTTAGTGAGGAGATATTGTTACCCCCAGAATTTTTTTTATGATTATTAAGCATGATTAGTGAAATTAAAGCATTAATGAACTAAATGAGACATGATAGCATTAAATGAAGATTAGATGACATGAGTTAATGAATTAAATGAATTAGGTAATATGAATTAATGAATTTAATGTGTTAGTTGAATTTAATGTGATAGTTAGAATTAAATGAGTTAGGTGATTTTAATGTGTTAGATGAGTTAGTGGGCTTAAGTAGAAGAGATGGGCCTAAGTTGTCTTGAATGAAGAAGAAGAGAAGAGCAAATGGGCTTTAGGGCCTAATGGGCTTAAGTAAATTAAAGAAGTATAAAAGGAGAAGGAAAGAATAAGTGAGTGTCTTGCTTTTAGAGGGATTGCCGAAAATTGGAGGAGAGAAAAGAGAGAGTGATCGTGAGGGTGAGAGGAAAGAAGAAGAAAAGAGAAAAGTTCTAGGGCTTTGATTCCTAAGAGATTGAAGAAGATTGGGAAGAAAGTTCAAGAAGGAAAAAGGTGGGAAATCACTAGAGCTTTACTTTGATACAAGAAAGGCAAAGTTTGGTGAAGGTTAAAGGTAAGTCTTGATGTTTAATGTTGAGTTTTTAGTTGGGTTTTGGTTTAGAAAGACTAAGAAATGAATGGGTATTGTGAATCCCAAGTTGATTTCATGAAAGATGTAGGATGGTTTTTCAATTTGTGTTAAGTGATCCTTGGTTTTTGATTTTTATGAAGAGAGAGAAAGAAGAGAAGAGGAGCAAGAAGAACAAGTGGAAGAATTTCTCTAACCAAGATTTTCTCAAGTTATAAGGTGGGTTTCACCTTTATCTTTATATTTTTGAGCATTTAACCCAACTTCATTAATGACATTTATGATGTTTGTGGTTTGTGTTGTGAGTATTGATGATTGTATTGAATGTTTGTTATGGTTGTTGAAAACCATAGATGATTGTTATGAATACTTGTGTTAGTTGAGGTTGAATGATATTTATGATGAGTATAGTGCATGTTGATGAATTAATGATGGTTGAGTAAATGTTGAATAAACAAGCTTAAATGAGTATGAATGAATCATATGAATTATGCATGAAATGCATAATATGAGATATGCATGAAAAATGAGATTTGAAAGAAAACAGTGAATTGGACAAGAACAGTCCAATTTTATTGTTATGCATGAATTTTGTGTTGTATGGGTAAGGTAATGTCCCAAGAACCGTCACGTGCACGTCGACAAGAAAAGGCTTCGCCCGCCTGCCCGATTGAGGCATAGGATGTTCCAATTATGGACTCCTCAAGATTTGCCCACGTAAGGTCATTTGATGAAATTATGTGGTTGCCATGATATGGACTTACCGAGCCATTGTTGTGTTTCCCATGAATTTGCATGAAATGTGCAAGATATGTGAATGATTGAACGATTGTAATTGTCAAGAATGCATGAAATGTT
>JANZLH020000389.1:789396-806172 GCA_026770325.2 Erythroxylum fimbriatum
GTGACAAGATAAGTCGCCTTGTAACCGGTACAAGTCGCCTTATCACTACAAAATGCAAGCACAAGTCGCCTTGTATCTCATACAAGTCGCCTTATACCTACAATCTCTACACCTCAGCTTCCTCCTGTGATCACTAGCTTCTTTTGGCATTGATTTGTCCTAAATGGCAGATAGGAACTTGCTTATAGCTTTTTTGGCTAATAAATTTATAGCTTTGTTGGTGACAGTTGACCTTGACTTTGATTTTGATTTTTCAATATCTTTTATCATGATCATTTATTTCAGGGGGAGTCTCCATTTCTCTTGTTTAGAGGGAGATTTTGATGTGACAAATAATGCTAAAAAGGGGAGATTGTTAAGATATTCTATTATATTTTTGACATTATTTGTATTTTAATTTATTTGGGATATCTTTTGTTATAAGAAAGTTGATTTGGTATAGGATTATACTAATTTAGAATATGTAGAATTTTGGAAGTTAAGATATTTGTAGAAGGAAGGAATGCTAAAAGTTGTAGAATCCTAAAGGAGGAAGTACGCATTGATTACCAATATATTGTGTGACAACTGATGATTGATTTTTGCCTGCTATGCTCTGAGGGGTTTTTGGAGATCAACTACAAAGTTTACAGCTAATTTTTGTTTGAAAACTCTTCATGATTATGTTTTAATGCGACTGCGCATATAGGGGAGTATTTTTTTGACTCAAATGTTTTTTTTGTTTCTTTTATTCTTGATTTAATCACTTGAGATATTCTTCTTTTTGTTTTATTCGTTGTCTTAAAATCCTCTGTTAAAGTTAGCATAAGTTGGTCTTACTATTGGATATGAGATACTTTCATGGGTGTGAGTACAAGTAGATAGCGTTAAGGAGTGAGTAGTGTAGGCTCCGTAATAGCCTTCTTTAAGCCTATTGTATTACGATGAAAGTTGATTAATTTGAGTGAGGGTCCTATAGATGTAGACCGGATATGCTGAATTGTGTTAACAAATTTTTTGTATTCTGTATATGTGATTTATTTGTTGCACGTTTAATTGTTTTCTTGCAAAAGAATTTTGGAAATCGAAGTTGCTTGCCTAGTTGCTTTGTAAGAATCAACTATATATTTTAGTTAGAAACAATCGTGACGGAACAAAAATTTTACGGAGCTTCGACGTTCGATTTTTCAACATGGATCAAAAGTAAGTCACCCTTAAAATAGTTTACAAATGAAGACGAAGTGTGTAAAAATGCTCAAAATTGACAATAACTAAGGGCGATGCATCATGTTATAACATGAATATTGTTAG
The DNA here is from genome assembly GCA_026770325.2 of Erythroxylum fimbriatum. Taxonomy (NCBI): domain Eukaryota; kingdom Viridiplantae; phylum Streptophyta; class Magnoliopsida; order Malpighiales; family Erythroxylaceae; genus Erythroxylum; species Erythroxylum fimbriatum. Next base: position 790,687 of record JANZLH020000389.1, read on the forward strand.
TGGTTATAAAGTATAATTATAGCACCATCGAACCTAATCATAGTACCACAAGTTAGATTATATTGGCATAATGAAAGTCCTTGAAAGAACATATATTACATACTTTTATATCTTGGTTGATGAATTTTAAAAGATTGGTTGCAATTAATAAGAAGTATATAGAAATTAAGGCATTATCTAATCTCCATGGACATGCTGAGCATATGATGACTCTGTCAACCAACTCTTGAGTGTGAGGCTGTGCTTTTACCAGAGTCAGCATCAGCTTGCGAAGCCCCACAACTTGCTGCCCCTTCATGCTCACGAGCTCACCATGCATGAATGTCTTCTTCAAGAGAGAGTGAGAGGCATTAATTTTAGCTTTCCTCGACTCAATAACAAGTCCAACATCTTTTAAAGTTTTGGTCCCCATCGTGCAGAAAAAGGCAATCTTATCTTCTTCCGTTCCTCTTTTCTTCTTTCTTCCTCTCAAATTATAGTGCTATGATGACTGTTTTCTTGATCTATTGCGTGAAATATAGTGGCTCTGATTTGGATATAGCGTGTAGTGTTCGATGTCAAAGTGTTGGGCAGGTACAAGAGGACAAATTTATATATGCCTACTAGAAAAGCCATCACCGGAATACCTCGCGTTTGCTGACATATTCGTCGCTTTTTTTTTTTCGTTTAAAGGAGACCACTATTTTATTTCAAGTATCTAACCAATTTATAAATATATACAAATGCTGTATAAGATAATGTGAATAATTCAGTTGACAAATTTATTATATTTAATTTACTAATTGTATTTTCTTTTTTGAAAATTGATTTAAAACTAAAATTGCTTTACTTGTATACATAGTACAAAATTTATATGTGTTGAATAAATCATATCCAATTAATTACTTTAAGCTTGTTGTCGTGTTTTTAATTCTTAAAAATTGTTTCCAACACTAAAATTTCTGTATTTATAAGCATAAATAATTAAGTTATCTGGATCGATAATTGTGTTGTTCAGTGTTTCATTCTTAAATTTTGTTTCCAAACCTAAAAGCTAAATTTGCTTTCCAAGTATCGAATAGGTCAGGAATTTGTGGACCAAAGACAAATGGGACAGCGGTAATTTTGGTTCTAACTAATTTGAAAAAGACTATAATGTATATGCTGTCTGTTTGCGTGACATGTAACATGCTCTCTTACGACAAGACACAGCGGGTTGGGAGTTATGTTATGTCCTCTTCCTTTGTCTTCAAAAGTTCAACTCTTGTTGTTTGTACTTTTTTTTGGAATTATTCCAATCACTTTGTTCGTTCGCATAAACAAAATAGAATATTCTTCAATATGATAGATTTTCTTTTATAAAATTATAAAATTACTATATTTACATTATTGATAAGAACAAAGTTAATTATAAATTTTGTCGTATCTTTTCAGACATTAAAAAACTTGTTTTAATAAAATCCTTTTTCTTCTTGATCTTTTTATATTGTTTAATTTTAGAGGATCACATCTTATATATATGATAATTTGAAACTTCAACTGTTTGGTAGTTACGTAATTTGTTGTAACTAACCCATTATATGTGTATGTGCGTACTATTTTCTACCCCTAAATTAATAAGATTATGCATGCAGTTTTATACTTGTCCAATAATTGGTGTGATCAATACACGATAATAGCTTATTACCATATATCTATTAGGAATATACGGCTTATCAATTAATAAATTATTTAATAAACAAATTTTGTTTTATTTATTTTACGTCATATCTCAGATTTTTATTCTTCTTTAATCTCATTTATTTTATTAGATCATAATTGTATTCAATTCTTTCATTAAGGGACGTTGACCATCTTTAAATACATTTCTATGTGAGTTATCAATCAAAATAACATTTCTTTGTTTTAAATTTTCTTAAATTATATTTAATTTACTTTCCTAGAATTATCCCATCAAATTGCATCATCCATATTCCTTTAGTAATATTTTGAAGTAGTGAGCAATGAATTTAATTATTCATAATTAGACAAGAATCTTAGGGTATATTATGAGACTCGTTTAATATTTAATGTCTCATACAGCGTAAGTTGAGATCTTATAACTTACATTAATTCTTTTTTATAATCAATTTTAAACACATGATATGAGTCGTATGTTGCAGTACTAACTCCTTTTTATTTAGAGTGGATGTCTTATATTCATGAAATACTATATAGATGTTGGTTCAAACATACTTAATATTTAATCTAAGTTCACTACTTTACTAACAATTTCATCTTTTCATAACTTAAATCTAGCACTTAAGATCTATATATATAATGACCATTTAATCATTCAAAAACTAATTTCCTTTTGCTTTTATTATTTAAGACAAAATTTATAGTTTAAGCTTACTCCTCCCAATTTATAGTTTAAGCTTATTAATCTTCGTTGTTTTATTCTTATTCATGTTTGCAACCAATTGCTTTTAAATTTCTTTGAGTTAAAAGGATAATTTCTTTCTTTTCTTGCTCATAACGCCCCATAAATCTTGGTTTCATGAATAGTGATACCTAGGATTCAAATTGTACTTTATTTTATTTGACATTGGTTAATATTATTTAAGGACAGCTCGAGGATCAAATTTGAGATCAAAACAAGTTTATTTTGATTTGACCAAGAATTAATAGTGGTCAAAGCTTGATCGGGGTGAACGTCAAACCCGAAATAAATGATAGTAATTAAGGTATTTATATGAGATTGATTTTTATGGGTATTTTTATTGAGAAGAAGAAAAGAATGGATTAAAAGTTAAGTTAATTTTGGATCTGAAAATTTTTTATTAAGGGACCATATGACATTTTTTTGGCCACCTACCTTCTTTGCTTCTCCCATAAATTGCCGAGAACAAGCATCCTCCTTCTCCACTGTCTTTCATTTTCTTCCATTTTCAAGCCAAATTTCTCTATTTTTAATCCATAAATGACCTATTAAACACTAAATCATCAACCTAGTTTTGGTTGTTTTCAGTACATGATTTTAGTGTAGTTGCATGCATTATTGAATGAAAATGCATGAAATTGAATTATTATGCAATATTATGAAGACAAAGAAGAGGAATTGAAGGCTGAGAGAAAAAGGGAATGAGAGGGAATAAAGAATTGATGGTGAAATTGAAGTTTATTGAAGCTTAATTTGAAGAATTGAACATCAATTTGGTATGTGTTTAAGCAATTTTATTTTTTCCTAAAAATTGTGTATTATGTAATTTAGGATTCTTGAGATAAAATTGAGGGGTTTATGAAATTGTTGCTAAAATAATTTAATTGGATACTAAATAAAGTAGTATATGTGATTAATTTAGATTTTGGACTTATAATTTGTATTTTCCTCAATTGGCATACATTATAATTGATTTGTGTTATAGACTACATGGCTCTGAGAGCTTAGTCCCGTAAGATATAGATATGTAAATGAACCGTATGGTTTTGAGAACTCGGTCCCATATTTTTTAAAATCCTTCTTATCTGGCTTAATGATACAATTCCATTAAATTTTACTTTGGGCAATTATAGAAAAATATATAAATGCATAACTAACGATTAAAGAACTTCAAATGGAAGTAGTCATTAAATTGCACAATTTATTGATCCTTATGTAATTAGATATGAATGAATACAATAGACACATGCTTGTATTTCATAAAGAAAACTTAATGCCTATTTAGGCATATAATGAAGATATTTATATTTGAAAAAGATTATATGATATGCATATTATGGTTGAATGAATTTAATTGGATGAGAAATGGAATTGCTTGAACACCACTAAACCTATAACTTAGCACGTGGTTTTTTTTCCCGCGCACAGGTTTTGAACAAAATTAGAAGATAAATGTGGTGGGTCTATTACAAAGACTAGAGTCACATAGAGGATTGCAAAAGACTTTGAGGTGAATGTATTATAGGATTATATTTTGTTTTAGTTATGACATGTGCACATAAAGAAATGAAGGACTTTATAGAATTATATTGTGAATTATATATGAAAGTTATGTATGAAATTTAGTTTAGATGAGTTGAAATGTATTAAAGGATAGGCAAATTATTTTATCAAAGAGTTTGACATGAAGATGGATAGTTGAATAAAATAAATGAGAAGTGTATTGGAATTTCTTGTAGGTGGTTTTAAGTGAATATAGAGAAAACTCTGTCAAAATTTTTATAAAGTGAATAGTATTTGCTAGAATAATGAGGTTTTAAACAGAAAACTTTGTAATTTAAAATTTTAGGTATTTAAGGATGTGGTAACATTTGGTATTCTGATTCCATTATTGGGTATGAGGTGTTACATTTAGTGGTATCAGAGCTCGGTTTAGGCAGTTCCGAGTCTATCATTAAGTAAATGAAGGAAAGGTGATTTGTGTACATGTTAAATGCAGGATCATAAATATAATGCGACTCTAATGTAGATATACCCTCTATTATAGACAAAAGAATGGAGCCAGGAGCTAGGGGAGCCATTGAGGAAGAGGAGGAAAGTCATGTCTCAGCTAGTGATGTAAATAGAGGCATGGCGGGGCAGCCAACAGAGCTTGTACCATCACCTGCTAGTCAACCAGCTCCCAACCGAGTAGAGTTTTCCAAACTATAGTGGAGTATGTGAAACAACAAATGGTTGTTGAACCTTTTGTACAACCATAACCACCTCTTCCATTACAAAAGCTTAAATTGGAGAAAGCCAAGAGGTTAGGTGCAGAGGATTTTCTAAGGGAGTCATCAGTCTCTACTCCAGATGCCGAGTTTTGGCTAATTAAGATAAAGAGAAATTTTGATTTTCTCCATTGTACACCAGCAGAGAGATTGGAGTGTGCAATTAGTCTTCTTCAAGGACCAACATATCAGTGGTGGGAGTCCATGAAAAGGCTTATTCCACCACAAGATCCTACTTGGCAGTATTTTTTGTCCCAATTTGCAGATAATTATGTAAAAGAGACTTATAAGGATAAGATGAGGGATGTATTTCTTCATTTGAAACAAGCGTATAGAACAATATTAGAATATAAGAAAGAGTTTGATAGACTGAGTATGTATGCTGAGAGATTAATTCCTACAGAGGCAGATAAGTATAAGAGACTTGAAGCAGGTCTCTACCATAACATCAAGAAACTCCTTGTTGCAATGTAAATTAGGGATTATGGAGAGATGATGAAAGCAACTTTGAGGATTGAAAAAGTTAATATTGATGAACAAAAATGGAGAAACAAGGGACAACAGAAGAAGAGTCATGGACAATCTAGTTCATCCTTCTCAGCCAGTAAGAAGCAAAAGGGTTCAATGTCTCAGGCTTTAGCATAAACATAGACATCCTACTACCAATCAGAACAAAGTCATATATTAATAGTTAGGGCATGACAGCTAGCCCCATCTGTAATGGGTCACGACGTGGAGTAGTTACCCCATGTCATAATTGTGGGAAGAAACATGGCAGATAGTGTTGAAAGATGATGAGAGCATGCCTACGATGTGGATCTATGGAGCCTTTTCAGTAAGTGTGCCTTGGTAGACAGTATCAGACAGCTAGTCAAGCAGAGAGTCCAGTTCCTATGGCTCCCAGGGGCATAAGTAGAGGCATGGGAGCAAGTTCTGGTGTTGGTGGCTAGAGGTTTGTATTAGAAACAGTTAATGGACCTAATACCTGTACTCCATTGTAGTACCCGATACTTTTAGTAGGAAACCATCATCAACTTTAAGAGCAATGAATGCTATATTAGCCGGTGATGGAGGCATTGTAGCTGAGTTGAGGCTTAAACCAAACTTGTTACAACAAGTCAAGAAAGCACAGAAGCAAGATGAAAAGCTAATTACCATTTGCTTGTACCATCATAGACTTAATCACTTTTAGAAACATTTTATTTCATCTTTTTGCAACATTATTTTGTTATAGGGTTCACGAAACAGTCAATTGTCTTTCCATTCCTATTTCATTACATAACATCTTGAACTTATCATATAAATATTCTTGTCCTTAATCCATTCTTAATGCTTTTATTTTCTTGTATTATTGATTCTCCACCAAATTCATACATTTTATGAAACTATTTAATGCTTTTGAATTGCACTAAATTAAACAGGCTTGATCATACCGAGTATAGTCATTTATAAAAGTGATACAATACATAGTTTCATATATTTTGATCACATTGATTAGACTATATATGTTCAGATGAATTAATTATGATGGATTATAAGATCATTTTCCCTTTCTAAATGGATTTATTGTGATTTTACTAGCTAGATAATGTTTAAAGTAGGTACATCTCCTTGACCTAAATAACCTAAAAAGCCTTATTTAGTTAATCGACTTATTGAATTTTGATCAATATGATATAGTTTAACATGTCATAAAATTGCATCATGATTTAAATTACTAGACGATGTAAATAAGAAATTGCTTATATTTTTACTTTGATAAACACAATCTATCATAATAAAACTATCCAACGTAAATCCATGAACATAATAAATGTTTCCAAGATAGAAATCCATTACACTACAATGGAAGTTTACTTTAAATCTAAGTTTTATTAATAACAAGACAAAAATAAGATTCCTTTGAATCTTTGGAACAAACAACACATCATATGATTAGGAATTGATTACCATGCATGTCTAATGTATAGATGTCAATCCCTTATACAACAACTCTTTAACTTATCACCTATGTTAATCCATCTTGTTCCACATAAGATTTTACAAAATTCTATGAAAGTATCCTTATCCTTCAGTATATGGTTTGTGCTCCTAAGTTTAGAATCCACAAAGTATATTTAGCTAGAAAAATAAAATAAGAAAAATAAATAGGAAAAATATTCGTAATAAAAGATTATATTTTCAAGCTCATTACAATCACAAGTGAAAAACCATTTGTTGTAATTGTATCACTTCACTCCTTTTATGTTTTTTTTATTGAAAGGATGTCTCTCTTTCCCATGTTGGTTCTACCTGGCCTTTTTAGATTCCTAACAATTATGAATATTTTTCTTAGCTTTAGTATTTGAGTACACCATAATGTGTGTGCTTCTTATTCATAGATTCATATGAGTTATAATTAATTACATATACCTTATAGGTTATCTTAGAAGTTTTGAGATATTCTTCTAATACAAGAAGATTTGTAGCATTCTCTATATTTTTAGTATTCTGACTATATATCGGGTGCATTTTCATATACTTTGAAATTTAAGGCAAAGAACAGATAACTACTTATACTTATTATTCATCAGATAACTCATAACCAATATCTCATTAATCACTTATCATATTAACTATATGCCTTAAATGCTTTTGCAAGACATAGTTGTCATTTGTTATATATAAAAAACTTGATAGTAAGTGACCTAAATTTAGTCACTAAGGTGCCTCTGAATCTAGTAGCCAGATTATACCACCTGTCTTTAGCAATCTCAAGCTTTCTAAACTCCTGCGCAATGTCATTGTCCATATTGTTTAGCAACATAATGTGAGCTAATGAGTCCTTTTTTACCATATCTCATATGTGTCATGATCCCCTTTTATAGCTCATATTTCTTTCCTTAAGAATATCCATGGTTATATTTAATGGTCTTAGAGCTTTTTGCTCTTTCATCATATATTAGATTTTTATGCTCCAAAATTTATAGCTTTTACTATTCAAGTTTTCAATTTTTTAAGCTCAACAATAATATTCTTTGATGCAGTAGTCATATTTGAAATATTAAGAAAAACAAATATTTTATGTGTATGCTAATGCCATATGATGAAAATATACACATTTTCTTATACAAGATGCATAATTAGTTTTCAATTGCTTTTGAAATTGAAAGATCACAAAGTTATCAATCATTATTCATATAACAATCAAATACCAATTATAATACTTAAGTTTAATTTGCATACATAACATATGTAACACAAATCATGTGATAATAAAATAATAAGTTCATTTACATATAAATGAATATAAAATAAGACAGTTTAATATGACATGTAGAATTTCAGTACAAAACACTCGAATGCCCATTATAATACTCTAGTTTAAATTGTATATATAACATGTGTATCATAAATAATTGGATAATTAACAAGTGAGTTTGTCTATACATAAATGAATACAAAATAAATGACCAAATAATTAACATATAATTCAATATAAAATGTAAATTATCAATATAAATTACGTGCATACTTGGTTTAATAACATATGGTCACATATCATAGATATATTAACACTTTACATAAACAGTCTTTAGAAAAATCTAATATAGATGATATATGACCTAAATATAAACCATACGTAGAATATAATTATTAATGCATGTGTAGATTTCTCGAATTGCGGTATACAGTAGCTCTAATTATCTTAATAAGGAAGCCTATAGATTTAAGGTCTTGATCAATTCCCTTTTTCTGTTTTCTTGTAAAACAACAACACTAACCATCGATGTGATTTCGTACTAGTTTGATTCCCAATTCCACAGCATACTTAGTAGTTCACCTTCTAGTTGTGGAAATATTCAGAGTAAGATCATGTACTTCACTTCAACGTATTTAAAATCCAAACAACCTACAAAATATAATTATTGAATTATATTATTAATAAAAATAACATATTGTGTTATATCTTCTCATAACAAGAATTACATCTAAGTAACTTTCCTAACATGCTAATAACATCACAGTATTTAGTAATAAGCGGAATTATAGGTTTCCTTATTACTGTACGTGTGAAATTTTTCAAAAAATAAAATTTCAAGAATGATAGATTTGTTAATACTCATAAATCTCATAAATCACAAATAAGATAAACAAAATTTTTAACTAAACAACAATGAACTCGTACTCATAAACATTAATATATAAAATTCTAGTCATTTACATATTTGTAGTAATTTTATTAATTAACAAATTAATTAATTAATTTTACTTAAAAATATTTTAAAATTTTATCTTAATTTAATTAGAAAATTAATTAATACAAATTTGGAATGCATTTCTAATTTAGGACTATTTTAAGTTCAAATTTGATGAAGAGTAGTAATGAAAATGGAATTAATAAACCATAATTGTTAGCTTATTTCAAATTGGATTATTCCTAATCTAAGATCTAAATAAATCAAATCCAACTTTAAGATGTACTTTCTCGAGAGCCAAACACTTATATTCTATTTTTAAAATAGTGTATCCTATATAAACCAAACAACCCTTATTCCAATTATTCTAGGTCACTTTAACTTAGTTGCCAAATACCACTTGTTCTAGGTTTATAATAAGTTGACATTGTAAGAAAAAAAAACTTATTCTAGGCCTAGATTAATTTAGCTTATAGCGAAACAAGTTTTATTCTAGGGTTAGATTATTTTATCTTAATAGCCAAAAAGGTTATTGATTGATAGGTTTTACCAATGTTAAAAATATCGCAAATGCATGATATAGTTATAGCTAACACAGGCAAGTACGGGTCAATCTTATGAAGACTGTAAGTACTAGTGGTTACCCTTTGTCTATTATCTAACCTATGAATCATATTGTGAATTTTAATTAAAAATTTAAGTAAAAAATAAACTAAGAATTAAAACAATACCAAACACATAATAAGGAAAATACTAAGAAGAATTCCCCTAAGAATCCTTAATTATTAACCTTTTATTATGCAATTATATTATTGATTATTAGACTGCAAAAATTATTATCTTATGTTAATAACTTCCTTAAGACTATTAGCATCTAGTCCATTAGTTGATTAACAGAAATCTTTCCGGTTAAAACCCTATTTATTTGTGAATTCCACTATTAGGTTTGACCATAGTCTAGAGGATTTATGTTACTCTATCTTTAGGTTTGCATGCAACTCCTTCAAATTATGGTAAATTTATTCATACAAAAGGATTTATCAATCTCAATCATATGAAATCAAATCATGCACTGATATTCCAGATATATTAGAACAAGAATAAAATGCATAATTGAATCGTAATAAATCAGTCAATAAAATTGCATTTAATAAAAGATCAAATTATGTTGTTATCATGACTTAGGGTTCATCACACCTAGACACTAAATGGCTTGATTCTTGTCCATAGAAAAAGAAATCAATGACAACTATGCAGAAGAAAAACTAGAAAATAAAGAAATCATAATTCTAAACATCCCTTTTTCTTCTAATGAATCTTCTTGTAAGTTTGGATTGGATAAAGCTCTCTATCGGATCTTTTGATGTTATCTTTCTGTTTTTCTCATCCCTTGATCAAAACTGTCACCTCTTTATGTGTCTTATGACTTAAAATTGAGTAAAAACTCAGCTCTTCTCATTTTGCCTCAGCTCAAGTCCTTTTATAGTAAAAACTAGGGTTTTTTAATTATGCATGATCAACATAAATGAGCATGTGAGTGGATGTATTTCTCCATAAACACCTGAACTCGTGATTTTACACAGGTACACAGACTTACACGGGCAATATACATGGCTGTGTATCTCAATATACACAAGCATGTAATTCCACATGACCAAAACCAAAATTTTTTGGTCTCCACATGTTTACAAAGACTTACATAATCACTGTAAATGGTCGTGTATCTTCAAGTTGCTTCAAATCTTTGTTAAATTCTTCTCCTTTATGTCTAAGAAGGCAATTATCACCTATAAATTCACTTAAAGAGAATTAAGTATCAAAAATACTATAAGACTATAAAATATCAAGCAAAACACATTAAATATGGGTATATCATTATAGCCAAATAATCATTTATCAGTTATCTTTAATATGTAGAAAATTACTTAAATTTTCAACACAAAGCCAATCTCCATCATCTCTAACTAATTAAGCCATAATTTTCACTTTTGTTAGTTTATGCCCTTGCAATCAATTAGTTTGCTGCAATTAGTTTATTAATTAAAATATATGAAATTATTATTTTAATTAATAAAGACAATTTTTTATCGTTATATATTTTGTTAATTACATTTGATGTTTTAATAATAAAGGTAAAATCCCTAGACTAATTACTATTTTATTGAAATTATAATGAGATCATAATTATGTGATTTAATTTGCATTTATGTATGGTAATGTTGTCCCCTACAACCAAATATAAAAAGAAACCAACTTTTTGCAACACAAATTAATGTAGTAGTGGAAAGTAGGGATCGTTCCCACGAGGAATCTATTGGTAAATATTATATGAGTTGAAAACTAAAACAAATTGGGGGGTCGAATTAATGTGATATAAAGAAATTAAAAATGAAAAAATTTGAAATAAACGAAAATATTTAGATCTAGAAAATTAACAACTAACCTTAGTTTCGGATCACCTACGTTATCAAACTAATATGGATCATCGATATAGAATTAAGTCCATTAACAAATACTCATTAAGTGATGTTCTCTCTTAAGATTAACTGAATAGAAATATGTGTTCTAATCACTCTTATTAACCAACAACTTAGATACGATCTTAAGTTTGATTAATTAATAGCTTTAAGAACCAAGAGAACCAGTGAGCAAGACAATACACATGCAATGTGTATTTAATCTAGATAAGTATCTTTTCTATAATTTCCAATCCTTAAAGTAAAGATGGTAATCCTAATTGTCACTTTGGATTAGAAAAACTGAACGTCAAATTCTACTAATCTGGCTGTAAATTAAATCAATCAATTCCTAGTTGCGCACCCTAGAGATAAATCAATTCAATCATAAAAAACAATTTGGAAAACACTTAATATTCATCAATGAAATAAACTTTATTCAGAAAACCTCACACATACTAGAAGATAACGTGGTTCCCTTCAACCAAGAAGAAGAATTTAGCTACTAATAATAGAGGTAAAATCCAACAAAAGAATAGCAAAACACATAGTCTTCATATCTGGTCTTTTCCAGAAAAAATACGAAAATCCTGTAAACCCCCAAAAAAAAACAGCAAAAAATGTAAAGATGATCTAACTAGAAGTGTCCTCTCTTCCTTCTTATCATTATCTTTATCAGATACACTCCCCTCATAATCAGACAGCAGATTCCTACCTAAAAGACAACAACTTGATTCCCTAAATAATAAAAATCCTAAGTGTATCGAATTTGTATTCAAATTAGATTCTACAGATAAATTTTCCCTTTACACGTGCCTACGCTTAATCAAAAACTTTTCTACTAGTTGGGAATTCGAATTGTCTTTGCTTTCCTTACATCTTTTTGATTCAAATTCATCTTTCATGTGTTGAAAACCATCTGAGAATAATTAAGAAATAAGTTCATTAATTTTAAATAAAAATTTCAACACATTAAAGAGATTCATATCCAAAGTTAGCCAAAAAAAACAACTTATCAAATTCTCCCACACCAATCTTTTGCTCGTCCCCGACAAACTATATTTACAATCAATTGGCCAACTAATCAACTTCCTTTATTCCAAGTCTCATAATAGTAAATAGTGCACACTTTGAGAGTCAAACAATTTGTCACCAATGAATATCACAAAGTTAACCATTCAAGTAATATAAACAAAGTCAATTTAAAGCAATCGTATTTAAAAAACTAGCACATAATTATAGCAAACTCTCACGGATTAGATTTCACTCAAATCACTCAAGTGTTTGTTAGTTCAGTATTTCACTCAAATTCTTCTAATGCAAATATTCTACCGTATGTTTGCTTTTTCACTAACTTTTCACCACTTGAAATATAAACATGCACAAATCAAAATGACTTTATTCAGGGTTGTATTACGCTATAGGTAAAGGTAAGGATTGATAAATGGAAAAGGCAAAAATCATAAACATTAGAAAAGCACCTAACCACTTGTGGAGACACAAATTCGATCACAATGGAATCAACAACATCATTCCGTAGAGATAGATTACTCCATAACTTGTTTTTCATTGTTGTATTATTTTTTCTTTTTCTTTTCTTTTCTTTTCTTTTTTTTTCATCAATGTACTTATATTTAAAGACAGCAGTATAACACACAATTCAAATCTAATTCTCTTCAATTTCCTTTCATCTTTTTCTTTTCCTTGCTTTTCATATCTCTCTAAATAAGTTTGATATAAATTCTCTTCAATTTCCTTTCTTTTCCTTGCTTTATCATTTTTGTGCACGTATGTATAGATGTGGTCTCAAGTCAATTCCAAGCAAGTTCTAGAGAAAAGTTCACCTTAGACGATAATCACACATCAAAGAAATACATATTGATTTTAGGCCTAAAAACTCACAGGTTAATGCAGCTCACCACAATTATACACTATGTTTAATCATATGATTGTCAAAACTTAACAAGTGTATACACTTGCATTTCTTAACTAAGTGACATCTATTTTCCTAAAATAAATTTAACTCAAGTTATATGTACTACTTAAGTCATTAAAAATGGAAGTCTAGAAAGTGTTGAAGTTGGCTAATTAATTGCAAATAAGTCAATAATCATTCAAAACATTTCAACAAAGATTCCTAGCTATCAGTTATATGGAACATACCCCATCCCCACACCTAATTCATACATTGTCCCCAATGTAATGGCATAAGATAAAAGAAGTGAAAATAGAAAAGAAGAGAGAAAAGAGAGCTTCTCTATTAGTTGAGAGCCGAAATCATGGGGTTGGTAGGTAAGGAGGTTCGAATCCTTGATGTACCTAATATGCTATCAAACTGTGCTCCATTCGATGCATCTAGCATTCAAGACGAGATAAACGAGCGTCGAATTTGGTTTGGAGATGTTGGCTACTACTCGGTGTATCTATGACAACCCGACTCTTTTTGGTTTCATATGGGTTGGAAGGGACAATTGGGCCTAGATTAGTAAAAAATATCCTTTCATTACTCATGTCTGCGATTCCCATCCTGCACAAACATTCTATATCCAAAGGTTCTATGGCACAAGCCACAATCATCTCAGTATTGTCAGGGTCTAATAAATCCAAATTAACGGCCAATTGAGTGATGTAGGACCCTAATATTAGTGGTTTGGATTTTTGTTTAACACATATTAAGATTAACGCAAGGAGGCACCACAGGGACATCCTCCCTTTTATAAGGAGGGACGTATCATTCATTTATAGAGGAAGTAATTGGAAAGCAACTGCATTCTCTAACTTCCATTGTATTAGGAACAAGATGCCCCTCGAGTCTTTCAGAGATTTTCTTCGCTAAATCAGACAAATTATACCCAACAAATTGTATTAAAGTAACAAACAGTTTGTCAAACTTTTATGTTAATATTTTGATTACACTAGTCGTAGAGGCAATATTAGACTTCAATTCTGGAATTTCATTTTTGCAAACAACGTCGTTCTATTGTACCAATTTTAGATTCTCGCCAACAAGAAAGTTATATGAAAGCGAGGGTATTTCTCAAGATTCTCGAGCATCTGGGACACAAAGCCTTCATTCTCTATGATTGTAAGGACTTCTTTCTATAGAGTTGGAGGCAAAGCAATTTCTTTTCCATTTTGTGTTCACAACATCGTGAGTCTTATAGGGTGTGTCAAATTGTTTGGTGTTAATCTATAATCCGGGCATGTATGGTTTTAATCTGTAATTCAAGTATGCTAGAGAGGAATTCTCTCATAATTTAAACCTAATTTCTTATTAACAATATATTTGGACTTTAAAACTTTGAAGATTTAATTCTAAGCACCTGTTTGGTTTAGCTTTTGGAAGCCCCAAAAGCACTTTTTTCTACCGCAAAAGTTATTTTAAGGAAAAAGTGAGTGTTCGGCTGTAAACTTCAAAAGCACTTTTGAAGTAGAAATAACTTTTTTAAAAGCTTAAATACAACTTTTTCAAAAGTTAAAATTTGGAGATTTTCAGAAAAGCCCCAATTTTTAGCTTTTTTGGGAAGCTAATTGTGCGTTACTTACGTAAAGAAAGAAATATTTTCAGGTACCAAAATGTCTGCTCCATTTCTTCTGTTCAATCACCACGCTTCTGCTTAATCACTTTCAACTCATCTTCTCAATCCACCTACGATCAGTTCAAAGGTTAGTTCTTTGAATGTTATTTCTTGGTTTGATGACTGCAATTCTTGTAGGTCTCTATGAAGGCAGAGTTTGGAAAATCCATGTTGAGCTTCCTGATGCCTATCCATACAAGTCTCCCTCCATTGGTTTTGTGAACAAGATATTCCACCAAAATGTTGATGAACAGTGGTTTTGTGAACAAGATATTCCACGCAAATGTTGATGAATAGTAAGAAACTTAATTATAACACCATATCTTTCCTTTTTTTTTCTCTTACTTGAAACCTTTCTATGCAAAGCTAATTGATCCAACGCAATCGATTTAGTTGGTTATATGAGAGATGGGTTAGTCAATTTTAGGAGTTGAAGTTTAGCTCGATTTGATATGTTTATATTAGCATGTAGTTACTAATAATTGCATTCAACTTTCCTTTTCCTTTTTCAATGATACAGCTAACTCTTTCCTTTTTCTATGTTAATGGCAGTTCTAGTTCTGTATGCTTGGACGTTATCAACCAGTCATGGAGTCCAATGTT
>JANZLH020000389.1:806272-819370 GCA_026770325.2 Erythroxylum fimbriatum
ATCGTAATACAAGAAGATTTGCAATATGTTCCCTCGCATCATTCATCTCGTTATTTTGTGGCTCGTCTAAATGATTTTCTTCAACGTCTTCATTTTCATTGTTTTCTTCATTTGTAGAAAGTAATTCATCATCTTCATCATAGGGAGAAAACTCTTCATCCTTTTGAGCATTTAACCTTATAAAATTGTAAATGGCCATTGAAGCAATCACAATTTTAACTTACCTCAACAACAACAAAATACCCACTGCATATAACAATGAATTTAACAAGTATATATAAGAAAATATTAAAGCATAACCAAAATTCTTCTATGGAAGTTTATACACGTACAAAATCTAAACATGTAAGAGTTCTCATATAGCAATAGATCACAACAACTGTTCTCATAGCTACAAATGAACCAACTGTTCACAAAACAAATATTTGAGCTTACCTCAACTCTTTCATAAACGTACTCCACTCTTCATTTGTGCATTTTGATGGTAAGTTAAGGGATTTGGAAATTAAATGAAAGAAAAGAGCGAAAAAAGTACAATCAAGATGAACAAATGATGATAAAAACAAGAAAATTGAAGCAAGTTGGACAAGCATGCCTCAGAGTGTCGAACTGCAATAATTCTTCTAAGAAGAGGATCACAAAGCCATAATATCTTAGAAGAATTGCAAATTATGATTCGTCAACATAAGCCACGAAATATTTAGATTCCAAGATAAACAAAAAGTCCTTAGACCATATTCGTTCAGAAGTTGTCAAATCTATACAAAGTATAAGTTACATTTTCAATCATGCAAACAAAATCTCTTATATTAATCAACATATTAGTTCTTCCGCAAGATAAAAATTTGAAGTTGCAATATCATAAACACCTTCGTCTGCGTTGTTGTTCAACGCAGACGAAGGTGACGTCTGCGTTGTTCGTCTGCGTTAACAACTCAGACGAAGGTATGCGTTCTTTGTTCAGGACAAATAATAACATATTTTTAGGACAAATAACTGGAAGAAGAAGAACTAACCTTGAGAGGGATTGATCAGATGAGAGAAACAGAAGTCGACAGATAGAAAAGAAAAGACTTTTGAGGTTTCTTTTTAGAAACAAAAGTCAGCAGATAGCAATGTTATAAACGTAAGTAACGGAAAGTCACTTTAAAAATAACTTTTTAAAAAAGCTATAATTTGGACTTTTCTGAAAAGCTCCAAATTTTAGTTTTTAAAAAAGTTGTATTTGAGCTTTTAAAAAAGCTGTTTCTACTGCAAAAGTGCTTTTGAAATGTACAGTCAAACACTAACTTTTTCTTTAAAATAGCTTTTATGGTAGACAAAAGTACTTTTAGACCTTTCAAAAGCTGAACCAAACGCACACTCCATCCTCTATATTGTTCAAGTGTTACTGACCACCTGCCACTATATCCTTAACTTCCACATCCGCATTAAGTAACTTTATAACTTCTAAAAAATTTAGCTATTCATTTGTTAACTACCTCCCACCATTTCCGCAACTTTCATATCCTAAACTTCCACAAATTCAGCACTTTTCTTCGTACGTCCCTGATTTTTTGTTGCCCACAAACTCCTTAACTAAACATTTATTGCACTACTATTTCTAGGCTACTTTTTAGCCAAATAGACTAATTTATTTTAAGCTATCAATACAAATAATAAATTTTTGTCATTTTTATAAATCATAAAAATTAGAAAAAATAAAAAGAAATTAAAAATCCAATAAGCCTATTTCTTAATTGAATTATGAATATGAAAAAATAAAATTGCAATAAACCAAATAAGACCTTTTAAAAATTTTATATAGGTACGTATTGCTGATTTTAATACAAGCAAAATTTGTAATTTTCTTATTTTAGAAAAGTGGTCATTTATGTATTAAATCATGAATTATTAATGCTTATGTCTCTATATTTTAACATTTCCATGTTCCATCTTATTTTTTTCAAAGATTTAACACTATTTATACATTGAGTATCTTGTTTTATCTCTAAGTAAAAAAATAATATCTTATTCGTCATCACATATATATTTACTTAAATATCCTATTGAAGTAAATTCCTATTTATTGATGCAAATACGTTTTTTTTTTGTTATGAATCTTGAATTTAACTTGTAATTACATTTTTACATGAATATTATTTTTTAAAACTCATTTTGACATTAAGTAAAGTTTTCATAAAATTTTTTATTACAAGAAAGAAGGATCGAGTATATTGTCATACGTTAACTTGACACGGGATTTACGTTAAGCCTTTTAACACATGGAGTTTTCAGGGATTCAAATCAAACCCAATAAGTAGCAGTTGTTGCACTTGTAACTCACTGAATACGAGTGGTCGCAATCATAACTTTCATCTCCACTGATGTCTTCATAGTTGATTCCAATTCCATTCTTGGGAATTGATCGTTAAGACTTCGTTTTTCTTTTTTAAATTTTGACGTAAGAGTTCCAACCATTAGATAATTTATTTCTTTTAATTATTTAGGGAACATACGTCAGCTAAAGGATAATGTAAACACGACCTAAATACTAAATAAATTTATATTGGCCATCGCCGTGATTTTTCTGGTGTGCCGATCAAACCATAAATTGTAATATTCGTTTGGAATAAAAACCAGAGCTTCAATGCATATTTAAGCCTCTGTTTGAATTCTTGCTTGCACAAGTAAAAGAAAATGAAATATTGAGAAAAAAAAGAGAAAAGAAAAATAGAAAAGAAATGAGACTTTTTTTCTTTTGTTTGTTTTCCTAATTTATCAAATGAGGGAATTGAAACTTATATTAGGTAAAAAAAATTGAGACCTTTATGTCCTTAATTATGAAACTTTTTTTTTTTGATTATGGAAACTTGTTTGTCCTTTTGTTGAGTTAAATAAGAATACTATGGTAATTTACATATATTAAATTCTCTTATCTTAGATTTCTCCTCCTTTTCCACCAATTTGATGGGAAATATATTTGGCCCAAATTTTTCTTAATTTCTTCTCCATTCTTTCACTTTTTCTTTGCTTATTTTTATCCAAACGGTGAAAACTAAAACAAGTTAAATTCTCTACCTTTCTTTTATCTTGTTTTCCTTTAATCCAAATCAGGGCTAAAAGTTAAATCACCAATAATGTCGTAAAAAAGGTTACACGAATTACACCCAGTTTGAAAAATGGGTGGCCAAAAGGTGACGGTTAAAGCGCAAAATCATCAGGCTGTAATTTTCGTATAATAATAATAATAATAATAAGGATGAAAATAAATATAATAAGTAGAAAAGATGGATATAATTAATATAATTATAATAATTATTTAAAAAGAATAAATGACTAATATCACACGATAGTGATAAATTTATTTAAAATATTAAGAATTAAAAATTTATTATATTTTAGTTAATTATATTTTAATTAACTAATTAATTATATTTTAATCAATTAATTATATTTTAATTAATTGTATTTTATATTTTAATTAATTATAATTTAATTATATTAATTAAAAATTAAAAATATTAATATTTACAAAAATCAAAATCATTCCTCCCTCCTTTGGGAGTATGAAGTATGAACTAGTATTACTTAAAATTATGATATAAAAAATTATTCAACCGATCGTAATAAATAACAACTATTATCATTTATTTCTTTTCGTACCTCTTAACCAATCAGCCGAATGCTTCGTGCGATATCCAGGTTTCAATCCCCAACTCGCGTGCTCCAAGGACACGCGCCCAGAGCACTCTTGGATCAGTGTTATTTATCATGCTGACTGTTTCCGATCCTCTATAGCGTTTCATAGTCATCGTAGTCATAAATACTAACGGTTCCTCTCTCATCCCCGCTTGAGAATGAGATGGACAAGAAAACTCGAACAACATGATAGCTCCCAGAAAATAGGAATTATAAGCAAACTAGAATTCGTTATTGAGTTGTTTATTGCAGTTAGTCCCTATGCTATGCATTGAGTGACTGATGGGTTGCGTCTACTCTCGAGCCTGTATAGGCGAGGTTTGTATCCCCAGAGACCCCAAAATCAGACAGCACCACGACCCGTGCCGCCAAACTGACGCTCCCGTTTTCTCTCCAACCGAACCAGAACCCGAACGAGAACAAACCCACAACCGCCGCCGCGAACGCGAACCCGAACCCGAACCCGGCATTACCCGACTCTCCAGAGTCTCATCTCAGTTCCTCCCTCCGGAAGGTTCTAGAACAATCAGAATCCCATCCGGTAACTATGAGTTGAAGTACTCTTACCTCTCTCAACGAGGCTACTATCCCGATGCCTTGGACAAGGCCAATCAGGACAGTTTCTGCATCCACTCACCGTTCGGCACCAGCTCCGACGATCACTTCTTCGGCGTCTTCGATGGACATGGAGAATTCGGAGCGCAATGTTCCCAATTCGTGAAGCGAAAGCTGTGCGAGAATCTGTTGAGAAGCAGCAAGTTTAAGGTCGATGCTGTGGAAGCCTGTCACTCCGCGTTTTTGACCACCGACTCGCAGCTTCACGCTGACAGTTTGGACGATTCCATGAGCGGGACGACGGCGATTACGGTTCTGGTCCGTGGACGTACGATATACGTTTCGAATTGCGGCGACTCTAGGGCGGTGATTGGGGAGAGGAGAGGAGAGGAGATCGTGGCCGTTGATTTGTCGATAGATCAGACGCCATATAGGACGGATGAGTTGGAGAGAGTGAAGCTGTGTGGGGCTAGAGTGCTGACGTTGGATCAGATAGAGGGGTTGAAGAATCCAGAAGTGCAGTGTTGGGGAACCGAGGAGAGTGATGATGGTGATCCTCCGAGATTGTGGGTCCCATATGGGATGTTCCCCGGGACTGCGTTTACTAGGAGTATCGGGGATTCGATTGCCAAGACGATTGGGGTCGTGGCCAATCCTGAATTTTCTGTTTTGTATCTCACTGCACAACATCCTTTCTTTGTGCTTGCCAGTGATGGAGTCTTCGAGTTTCTTTCTAGCCAAAGCGTGGTTGACATGGTAAGGTATCTCTTTCTTCAACTTATTTTCCAAGTATAAGAATATAAGTGTTTCTATTATTGGAGGAAGTTGTAACTGATTTTACATTTAGTGATGGTTGGAATTGGTGTCATTAAAAAGCTATGTGCAATGAAATTAATTAAACAAAATGGGAATATATGCAAAGTGGTCGTGGCTGTCTAGGTTTTTCCGTGATTTTTGTCATTCAATACCTCGAGAGGCCACCATCAATTGCTCATCAGTAATTTTTTTTTCTGAAGGTTGATACAACTAGCAGAAACCCATAATTATTGAATAACATTTGGGAAAGAACAAAAGACAAACTTTTCCATCGAAGATATAGTCAATGTGTCATCCTGATGCAATACTTTGCATTTCAATATCTCACTATTTCGCTAAGCTTCCTGTCCTGTATGTCACCCTACCTTAGTTTCTCAGGAAATATTATCACTATACATGTTTGTTTTATCATTCTAGGTTGCAAAATACAAAGATCCACGTGATGCGTGTGCTGCAATTGTTGCTGAATCTTATCGACTTTGGCTTCAGTATGAAACTCGGACAGATGATATCACTGTGATTGTTGTTCATATTAATGGTCTAACTGATGTAAGTGGAGTAGTTGCTTTTTTCAATTTAATTTTTCCTAGTATAGTTTCTTCATGATCCCTTTGTTCCAACTAACTGATTCACAAACTTTTCTTTTCTTGATTCTGATTGTCAGAGTTCTGATGGACCATTAACAAGTGTAAGTGCTGTCTTACCATCTCCTACTCCTCAAGTTGTAGAAATGACAGGATCAGAATCTCCTTCAATGTCTTACTGGAACCCCAAGAGCCATTGCACAAGGCATGATTTATCAAGGGCACGTCTTCGAGCTCTTGAAAATTCGCTAGAGAAAGGGCAACTTTGGGTTCCTCCATCTCCAGCCCATAGGAAAACTTGGGAAGAAGAAGTAAAAACTCTCTTATATACTTTTTGCCTTCTCATTAGGCAGTATTTTCAGAAAAAGTCGTATCATAATTTTGCAACCAAACAAATGCATTTCAAAGATGATGATTTAATTTCTGCTTTGATGCATAAAGCTACTGCTTAGAATTTTTGAGTTTGCTTCCTTGTTATTAAAGCACCAAAACTTGTTTGCTGAGAAATGTATCAACAATCTTCACCGCACTCAATATTTGTAGACCCTTTCTTTTGTACCAAAATTTTGCTTATATTCTTCAGGCACACATTGAAAGGGCTTTGCATGACCACTTCCTCTTCAGAAAGCTTACTGACACTCAGTGTCATGTTTTGTTGGATTGTATGCAAAGAGTTGATGTCCAGCCAGGAGAAATTGTTGTTAAGCAGGTTAGTTCATCTTTCATTTTCCATTTCTAAATTTACTGGTCTACTTCCTCACTGGTAGGCAATAGGCTTGGTTCATGAACTGAGATCAACCTCTGCATTTGAGGCATTTAGGTGGTCAACACAACTTTTCATTTGCAGATCAATGGGTGATAGAATTGCTAGTCTTCTTTTTTTTTCTTTACTTTCTATGCATGTAAAGCATCGTAAGGCAGGAATGTACCACTTATATTATGTTCACATAATGAAAACTCGCTACTGGACATAAATATCATATGCAGAAAACAAAACTGGTTCTGTTAATAGGTGGATATCTCACTGCAATTCTGGTTGCGTAATGATGATCACGATTGGCAGGGTGGTGAAGGTGATTGCTTTTATGTGGTTGGCAAGGGAGAGTTTGAAGTCTTGGCAACTCAGGTTTGAATTTATGGTACTCTCTTAAGTTGTCATTTGTGATCTCGTTCCTCCCTGAGGACAAAAGCTTGGTTGCTTACTGGAGTTTATGTTCTGTTGTAGGAAGGTAAAAATGGAGAGGTGCCTAGGGTTTTACAACTCTACACAGCGGAGAAGTTATCATCCTTTGGAGAATTGGCACTGATGTAAGCCATACTCTCAGTATATTAATGCTCCTTCAAATTGTTAAAGAAATCCTCCGAGTGATATATTTAATTTTGAATTGTGCTTCACGTTAAACTATTAATTGGAAAGGCACTTAAACAATTGGTATTAACTATTAAATCTCTAGAATGCTACGCTGATATGAATTTAAAGTATTATGTACACTTGCAATGATTTAGCGCTTGCCAGTTGAGAGTAAAGTGTGCACAGTTCCTCCAGTGTAGATGAATGAGACTTGATGAAATTATATGGCATTCAATTATCTGTTTTCTGAATTCTGTGTAGAGATAATAAATTTGTTACCATTCAGTCAACCCTTTTAATACATTTTGTTAATTGAAGAGGCCAACGGTATTTCTAATTGACATTTTGAAAGTTTTTACTAGCACTTCATTTTAAGAGGGATGTGTGGCTGCTTACTGTTAGTGGACATGGTTTTAGCGCCTTCTTTCCACTACCACCTTGTTATAATTCACTATTACTGATGATGAAAAAAACTCTTGAAGAGGTTCTTTTTCATGTTGATGTATGAAATATAGGTATAATAAACCACTCCAGGCATCTGTTCGTGCCGTAACAAATGGAACACTGTGGGCATTGAAAAGAGAGGACTTTCGAGGAATTTTGATGTCTGAATTTTCTAATTTGCAATCCCTGAAACTGCTGCGCTCTGTGGATCTTCTTTCAAGATTGACAATCTTGCAGTTGAGTCACATTGCAGATTCGCTCTCTGAAGTTTCCTTTGAAGATGGACAGATAATTATTGATGAGGTAATTTTGGTTGCTAAAAGAATCTAATTCTCTTCCTATTGTTTTATGCTTTATCCTACTGGATGCCTTTTGCAGAATGATGGAATCTCTGCTTTATATATAGTTCAGAAGGGACAAGTGAAGATTACTTTTGATACTGAGCTGTTGAGTAGACCAAATGCTGGAAGTTTGAAGTCCAATAGTGAGAATGATGACCATAATCTACAGGGTGACAGGCTTTTGTTGGACAAGACAGAAGGAAGCTATTTTGGTGAATGGGCACTACTAGGTGAACATATTGGTTCCATAAGAGCAATTGCTGTTGGTCACTGCATATGTTCTGTCTTAACTAAGGAGAAGTTTGATTCAGTTGTTGGGCCCCTGACAAAGCTTTCACTGGATGATGAAAAGTATGCTATTTTCTTGTACATGATGAATTTTTCCAGTAACCTTTTGAACTTATCTTTTGTTCAACTGGGGACCAATTATGACACAGTGGATGACTATTTCTCATGCCATTTTCTTCTACATGAGGAATTTTTCCAGTAACCTTTTGAACTCATCTTTTGATCTCCTGGGGACCAATTATGACACAGTGGGTGACTATTTCTCTTGCCCACAAGTTTCCCCTTGGAAGTTTGAACTTTTTGATTATTAGCACTAAATGATATTACGATTTTTCTTTGCGAAATTGCATCTCATGTCTGTCACCATTTCAAATTATTCAGGTCAAGGGCTTCAACAGATCTTTCCAAGGAATATGCCGAAAGTACTAGTATTTCAGCTCCTTTAAAAGTTCACTTCTCTGAATTGGTTAGGAGCACTCTCTTGTCTTGACTATCTTGCCTAATTGTAAAGGTGAATGAGAAAGTGGATAAAATTTGTTTACAGGAGTGGAGGGGCTGTTTATATTCTACGGACTGCAGTGAGATTGGGCTTGTATATCTGAGGGACTCCGGTTGGTCTCATTATTTAAGTGACTTTTGTTCCTCTGACCAACTCCTCCCTACTTCTTGATATTTTATTAATTGATTAGTCTCATTATAATATGTACATACGTATTGCTGGGGTAGGATCGATTATATCATATTCTATGCAAATGATAACAAATAATAATTTTTTTGGTTTTAGGAAATTTGCTTAGTCTGAAAAGGTTCTCCAAGCAGAAGATCAAGGGGCTGGGAAAGGAGGCACACGTCTTGAGGGAGAAAAATCTGATGAAGAACATGAGCCCCTCAGCTTGTGTGCCACAGGTTCTATGCAGTTGTGCTGATGAAACATATGCAGGCATATTGCTAAATGCGTGCATTGCTTGTCCTTTGGCATCAATCCTTCATGCAGCACTTGATGAACTATCTGCAAGGTTTTGTGCTGCTTCTGTGGTTGTTGCATTAGAAGATTTACACAAGGTTTATGTTTATACATATCTCCTTTCCCACCTTTACTTTTGACATTTGCATTCCAAGTTAATCTCTCTATCTGTTTATTTATTTTGATTTCAGAATGAGGTTCTTTATAGGGGTGTGTCTCCTGATGTTTTGATGTTGGATCAAACTGGATGCATACAGGTTGGTTCTGCTTCGATTTCATGTTTATGGAAGTCCAAATTAGTGGGATCCTAGCATAGTATATAGTTTAACATGCGATTAGTTGTCTTTATACACAAGGTTCTCCACGCATGTGGTCTATGCATGATAGTTTGCTTAATTTTTATTTATTCTTCTGTAGCTAGTGGACTTCAGGTTCAGCAAGGAATTGTCCGGAGAGAGGACTTTCACAATTTGTGGAATGGCAGATTCATTAGCTCCAGAAATAATCCAGGGCAAGGGACATGATCTCACTGCTGACTGGTACTACATCTGTCTTGTTCAACTAAATTTTACTTGTCATTCGTATGGATAGTTGCTTATAGAGCGTTGGAAGTCTAGTGGATCCTTAGCTGCTAAGAAATTGACATCCTTATCCATATAAAATGAGAACTGGGAAGGTAAGGCCATAACAAGAAGCAATTGTATATTTTCCACTAGTATTATAGTTGAAGGTAGTTGGTTATGTGCTATCACTTATGGTATGGGCAAAAAGTGTATTTTTGACCCTAAGATTTTTATCAAAATACAAGTGAGACCCTAATGTTTTGGAGTGTTCAAAATAAACCTGAATGTTTACAAAATGTTTAAATTGGACCTTGAGTAGACAAAAAATTGGATGGAGTTAAGTCCCCATCTGTTATGTGCCATCTAACAGTATCGCGGGGTTGAGTTTAGAAATGGCACAGTCACTTGCGTCCATTAAACTCAAAGCTTGACTCTTTTATGTGTTCTGTGTAATTCACAAGCCTTT
This sequence comes from Erythroxylum fimbriatum, assembly GCA_026770325.2. Taxonomy (NCBI): domain Eukaryota; kingdom Viridiplantae; phylum Streptophyta; class Magnoliopsida; order Malpighiales; family Erythroxylaceae; genus Erythroxylum; species Erythroxylum fimbriatum. The sequence continues at coordinate 816,326 of JANZLH020000389.1, forward strand.
TTGTGTGCTTGTCAATTGAGTCAATAACTTCGATACATTATTTTTGTACTTTATGAACGGTCAACTCAATGAGAAACTTTTTAACTTTTATTGTATAAGAAACTATAGAAACTGACAGAGAGAGAGAGAGAGAGAGAGAGAGTTTAGAGTTCCATGATAAATTATTTGTCAGTGATTGCTTTTGTAACTTTTTGATACAACCAAGCTGTACGTACAAAATATTTGGGGAAGATAAAGAAGGAAATAGGAACTGGTGAAATGAAGGTTAGACGGGGATAGTAATATTGATATCAGCTAGAAAATATTATAAGGACCCAACAGCAATTGGAGAGGCTGCATTTTCTCCCTGACAAAGATGTCACCTAAAATCTTAACTCTTTCTATCTTATCAGCCCCTCTATATACTCCTATTCTCATTCTGTTACATCCAACTCCCCCTCCATTCCTTTACCACAACCTGCTAAGTAACAGAAACGTCACACAGACCTCACACACAGAAATGTAAAAAAATAGACCAATACATAAACTACTAAAGAACCAGCCCAATACCCTTATGTAAATTATTCAATCCGGGTTCTATTGAGTCGATTTCTGCCTATCCACCGAGAGCTTCAAGCCTTTATTACCTTTTCTTTTGTAAACCATCTTAACAGTGGGTTTAACACTTTCTCTGTTGTTCTTTTCCTTGAAGAGATTGGAATTGTAGAGATCGACTTGGTAGTGTCAGAGAAGAGTCGATACCGGTTGTACCAGTCAAAAAAAAAAAAAAACTAAAGAAGAGCTTTGTACCAGGTTTTGGTATTGGCCAATATCTATCGATAACCAAAGTATTGATTAAATACTGGTCTGAATTATAATTCTTAGAAAAGTTCCTAGGATTAAATGGAATAATAATTATCTATACATAAAAAAGAATGACTTTTTAAAATCATCTACAATTTATTTTATAAATAATAAAGATACAAAAAAGAATTTATTAAATCATTTATTTTGTGTTTAGACTTATATCAGCCTCTCTATTATGTAAGGGTAAGGCTGCGTACTATAAGACCTCCCCATATTCTGCCTCACTGCTGGACTTCAGACTGGGTGTGATGATGACTTATATTAGTTTATCTTAAATATATTAATTTTTTAAAATTAAATTCACATATTATGAATGCATATTTCTTTTTATTTGGTATTATTCTTAGTTTTGTATATGTATGAGAATTAAGCGACCTTTTTCTTATATTAGTTATTTTGGTTATTGCTTATATTAGAAATATATGAAAATAATATCAATAGGAATAACAGGCAGATATTATATCAAATGTATGTTATTATGATTTCTTTAGAGAAGATTGAAGTGAATTTAAACAGTAAAATATATTGAAAAGTCATTTTGTAACTTTAAAAATTATTCGAAAGAGTATCGTACTAGAATTAAATGTTGTATGATATTCATATTATTGGTTAGTGCTCCAAAGTGGAAACTAACGTCCATTGATTTGATCATCATAAGTTAGTCAAGGATTGGGAGAAAAAATCAATTCCCAGTTTATGAATCTCGTGGAGCCTAAAAGAAAAAGGGAGCATGAAGGAGTTGAAATGCTCATTCGTATCATAGATACATATATATGTATATGATATGTTTTGGGGAAGGATTAATTTAGTTTTGCAAGCTGTAAGCAGGCTTATAGTATTACGTAATTGTCACTTCACTGGCATTGTAAACAAATCAATCTGATATGCCTTAAAATTGTGCTTTGCTTTAGAGTTTAGTCTAATATCCAAAATTTGTCTTCCCTATAGTTATTTATTTTGTTCATCAGAAGTATGGCCTAGGTGTCTGAAGAGTCTAAATTCTGTTGACAAATATGTAGGTGGGCATTGGGCGTCTTGATCTATTTTATGCTAGAAGGTGAAATGCCATTTGGTTCATGGAGAGAAAGTGAGCTTGATTTTTATGCAAAGATCGCGGGAAGACAACTGACTATTCCCTCTACTTTCAGTCCTGAAGCTGCAGATCTTATCAACAAGGTCTCGTAACTAGTATGTGAAACTTTTTCTTTTGGAAAATTTCTGCATATGCTGATTTGTTATTCTTTATTCTTTTGCATGTGTATAACCTGGTCAGTTACTTGAAGTTGATGAACAGAAAAGGCTAGGATGCTCAGGTCCCGATTCTGTAAAATGTCACCCTTGGTTTAGTGGTGTTGACTGGAAAGGAATTAGGGATAGGAGCTCTCCTGTTCCTCAAGAAATAATCTCTCGTGTTAACCAACATTTGGCAACATTTCATCCTGAGGACTGCACAGCTCCTTTAGCTTCTCCTTGTCAGGATGTTGATCTCAACATTCCTGAATGGCTTGAAGATTGGTAGATGAATCAAAGATGGGGGTCTTGTGTGTTCCAACTTTTTGCCTTGTCGAACTGTTCTCTCATCAGTGAGAGTGAACTCCAGAGATACGAATTCTGAACACATTTGCATACTGAATTTGCTTGGGACATGAAGTTTTCAGGGAGTGGCTAACCAATTCAATGGAGAGAATAAAAGTCTAAAATTCAAATTCTTGTTCCATTTTTAACATTTATACATTTGTATATAGGTAAATGTGTAAATGGGTGAGGTTCTATTTTCTTGTTGATTGTGTTTTGTAGACTTCTACGATGTTCTCGGTATGAGGTGCCAAATTTTGCTTTTTTTTTTTTGTTTATAAAAATAATTTGACTGGGCTTGGCCTATCAAAATAGGGCGCTCGCTCATTGTTTTGAGATCCGTTCCGTTTCGGCCGGTATTAGCTGGAATGTACCGCCTAAATCCGGTACTGGATTTTAAATTTTGGTATCGGATTTAAATACCGACTGCTACCTCTGGTACTGGATTTTAAATTTTGGTATCGGATTTAAATACCGACTGCTACCTCTGGTACTGGATTTTAAATTTTGGTACCGGATTTAGATACCGGTCAGCACCGGCCAATTTCGGCTGTACCGGTTAGTATTCAAAATACTGATCAAATATCGGACGGTACCGAAAATTTTAAAAAATTGGGTAATTTT
>JANZLH020000389.1:838235-856845 GCA_026770325.2 Erythroxylum fimbriatum
AATGCCATGAATGCATGCCAAAATACTGAAGCACAATTAAGTAAATAATCAATACACAATAACAAACGTAATTCGTACTAATTTCCTTTACTATTCTAACCCCTAATTTGGGGCGTTACAATATTACCCTTAATACAACAAGATGTTCTTTTATTATATAAATTCCTCTTTTTTTAAATATTCTATTGCAAAGCATACAATTTATTACCATTAGATGTTGAGAACAACAAAAATAATTTCATACTAGATCAGGCTTACTACGATTAGCGGATGTTAAGTTTATTAAATCTTTTTTTATGATTCCATATTCTCCATTGTAATTTTAACCTGAAAATATAAGGAAAAATATTTTGTCTTTTTTGCACAAAAATAATCACAATAATAACTAGAACAAAAATAAGTCCCAAAATAATGAACTAAAGAATGAAGATGAAATGAAAAGATAAAAGTTTGAAAAACAAAAATATCCCTTAACTTTTTCTTGTGATTCTTACATCTTTTGTGTCTATTTGTTAATATGAGATTTAACTTCAATCATCAATACCAAAAAAAGGAATAAGAATAAAGGAGAGTTGACTTGTACTCTTGAGTATATGTAAAAGAAAGAGAAAAGAGGTTCAAAAAATTTTTAGAAAATTTTTATTTTTTTAAGAAATGGGTTAAAATTTGAAAACATTAAAAAATCAATTCAAATAGGAGACAAAAAATGAAATATTTTCCAAGATTGAATAACTTTAAGAAGTAAAAAAAAATTGAAGTATGTTTAAAGAAGGACATTAAAAGTTTAAGTATGTTTAAATAAAGACATTGAACATACTTCTTTAAAGTTTAAACATCATTTCTTAACATACTCTTAAATTATCCTAAACAAAATTAGTTATCTATGTTAAATTACTAATCAATAACTTTTTTTTATTGTCCTTCTCTAAACATGCTTTTTTAAAGTTTTAACATTAATCCTTAATATACTCTTAGATTATCTTAAATAAAATTACTTATGTACTAAATTACTAATTTTAATGTCCCTTTTAAACATACTTTTTTAAAGTTTAAATATCACTCTTTAACATACTCTTAAAGTACCCTAAATAAAATTACTTATCCATATTGAATTACTAATTGATAACTTCATTGTCCTTTTAATTTAAAAAAAACTTTTCAATGTCCTTTAAATATACTTCTTTAAAAGTTAAACGTCACTCATCTTGCATAATATTGCATACTAACAAAATTAGATGAGGATTGGATGGAACAACCTTTTTTAAATTAAAAAAATTCCATTGATAAAATAAAGAGTTACAAATAGCCTAATCACTATAGGTCTACCATTAGTAATGATATAGGATTATAGATCAATAAGGGAATAAGAATTAATATGACATATTGGTTTTGAAAAATCTATATCACTCCACCAAACATATTTTGAAAAACTAATGAACTAAAACATGGACTAAGCTTTTGGGTATCCATAGGAAGACATGCATAACTTCTAGCCTTATACACACTTTGGACAAAGCAAAGGGAAATTGGAAAATCTCTCCTCTCCAGACTTCAGAAAATCAAAGCTTTAAGCCTTTAACCAAGTACTGCCATCAAGAGGAAGGACAATCAGAGACATCCTTTGCTTTTCTAACATCGTCCTCAGGCTAGCAGATAAATTTAAGTGTGTTTGTTGTGTTTACTTAGTTGGGCTAATGCTTACACCTTAATGCCGAGAGTTTGATGTGTTTTTCCTAAACCATACATCATCCCTCATAATGTTTTTCCAACCTGGTGATTGTCACCATGAAAAAAAGGATGCTTACAATTGGAAACCATCATCCCTCATATTTCCCAATTGCTTCCTTGACTGGCTAAGTAAGTTTCAATATGGTACTCACTTAATGCCTATACTTATTCATCTCCTTCTGTAGGTGATCTTGGTTTCATGATTCTCCATTAACATTTGTTTAATAGATTGGTAGAGGAATGTCACTAGTTCTCCACCCACCTCATCAAGTGGATCCAAAAGTGATCAATTAGAGGAATCAAACTTCATGAAGAAGAGTGCCCGCTGTTGCGCCTATAGCGATAACCCAGTTCTTGCCTAATAAGAAGAAAACATAGTTTATGGTTCTTCATTGTTTGGATGAAATCGGATTTATTATTTACTCGGCAGGTTTTGATAAAAAATAAAAACTTTTAGACCCAAAAAAAACATCCAGTTCGGGCTTGATTCGGTCTAGTTCAATTTTAAAATTAATTGCATATAAAGTAAGAGAAAAAGTTACATCGTTAATTTTCTTTCTTTTTAATATGGATTTTATTTTTACTAATATTATAACAGTATTAGTAAAGCTAAAAGCAACAATAAGTGATCACTCTAAGTGTCGACAGAAAATGGTTGAAAAGTAACGCTTCTATGATCAATATCTTAACTTCTTCGGGTACTGAAAAACAGAAACACTGGCAATACTTAAAAGTCAACACTTATGTGAGAAAAAAGATATTTATTCCACTTAATTTATAGATGAAATTGTAGTAGAATATAACATACAAATTCTAGATTGGCGTCTAAATTCTAAAACTAAACAATCATTTGGAGTAAGACACGAATTTAATTCTTTTCTAAAATGTATGTAGCTTCTCACATTGTAAAAATTAACAATGAGGTCATTGTGGTTGAATACCTAAACAATTACTATTCAAGTAAGGAAGATGGTGGGGGTTGATTCAATAACTAAATGTCAAATCTAGTTATGTGATTTGCAAGACAAAGTTACTGTTCAGGCCAGATTGTTGAAGAAAAAATGCGTCTAATATTTAGAGGAAAGTTTTTATCTACCCACAGACATTTGAATTATTGGTATATTAAATTTGGGTACAATAACCTTCCTTCCTTGGTAGCTCTTATTGAGAGATGTTTTTCCTTATTCATTCTAACCTAGCCTTTTCTGCACTTACATAGTAACATTTGAATTGTTAATTTTCTCATGCTTGGCATATATCGTGTATGGGAATGGATGGCTTATAAATGATTTTACAGTTATTGTTAGGTTCTGAATATCCATTGCTATGGTTTGTGTGCCCTTTGCTTGTAGTTTAGGTCTAGGGACAAAAGTGATCAAGGATTGGTCATATACCAATTGAAGTTCTAGGTTCAGTTGTTGTTAGACCAGATAAAGAGCTTGATCATGCTTAGATGGTTTACTCCTTATGGAAAAGCCTCTACCGATCCTAATTCTCTGACATGTTAAAGACACTTTTGGCTATACCTGTTGTGTTGGAAAATCAAGACAGGATCCGATCACAACTGCAACGAAATAATTATGAAACTTTTTCGTATTTTGATTTCCTAAAAACCAATATCACTTAAATTCTGTAAAATAATTAACACATAAATCATAATAAAGCATGAATCTTAATTTATACCTTATTATGAAGCTTGAACCTTTTTTTTGTATCTCTCAAATCGTTTTTGAAATCGATCCATCTCAACTACCATAGTCGTACAAATGTCTTACCTCTAACGGTATCCACAAAACAAATTGAAAAGAACTTTGAAACTCTTATAAAGAGGGTTAAGCAAAAAGTGCTATTTCCATTAAAACCTAAGCATATTTATAATAAATTTTGGACATTTTGGTAATTTAATTGAAATTAAATTCTAATTTCAATTAAACTATAATTAGAATTACAAATAATTCTAATTAAATTTCAATTATGACCAAATAAGATATAATATCTCATATTGATACTTAGTTATCAAATATCTCATATTTAATCATAACGTTTCTCAATCTTTACAATGAAGTTCGACTTGACTAAAATATCTTTGTTCTCTTTAACTAATTTTTTATATGATACACATTAGGTTTTCAAATATGTTGGTAATGATTATAAATTATAATTCTAAATTATAATTATAATTAGATAAATTAAAACTCCTTTTAATTTATCTTCAATTCTTTAATTAAATAATTTATAATCATAAATCAAGATTAGCGTCCAACAACACATTATAACCACTAAAATATTTAGGAATGTTAAAGTAGTTTTAACTAACCTTTCGATGCATGATTTTTCTGTCCAATCATCTTAATTCTCTACTATTAGCTATTGATTTAATTAATAAAATTTATAAACTATTTACAAAATATCATTCCAATAGTTTCTTAAATTAATACTAATTAAGAATAACGGAACATTCTCCCTAATTACTTTAGAGACCTCAAGTAATGTCAAAATATAGAAATCCCTAAACATGATAACTTTGGAGACCTCAAGTCAAATGATTACTTATATAATCATCACAATGAGAATTTCTATAGACATACAAATAATGTTCCAAATGGATTTTTCATATCAGGTATGTTGTATGAACTTGTTCTACAACAAGCACCCATATGTTTGTTTAAATGTCTTCTATTTTAGCTTATGAGATTAACTACTTCCTTCATAAGAAAAACAAAATGTGTGCTAGTCTTTTTGCATTCCATTAATGTCCAGTCTTAATAAAACAATGACTAAGAACAATTTAGGAATAATACATAAATGCAATATGAATATCATAATTATAATATCATCATAATTTCATTTGCAATATATAATTATCTTTTAGACTTTATCATATACATATAAACATGTACAAGATAAATAATGTCTTTAAATAATTATCACTAAACTACAACCAAACTAATTGGCTATAAGGCATAAAACAAGGTACTAAACTTTGAAAAAAAAAACTTTGAAAAATTATGGGACTCTCAAGTTTTGTACATTATTTTCATTATCTGTATAAAGTTTTATGAGTTATCAAAAAAAGCTTTGAAAAATTAAGCGAGAGGTTAATGTGTATGAATGAATCACCATGAATAAACACAACAAAAGCTCAATACATTATCCACTTTTTTGAACTCAAGTCATCTTGGATATTTTTTCTTTAGGTGTAATGAGCTTTTAGACTTGGCACTGCCAAAATTTTCCACTTTAGTTTGTATTTTGGAGCTTAGAATCAATTAAGTGGAAGTTATTTCAATTTGCTCCATAGAGCATTCTAATAGCAGTGCTTGTGGTTATGCTTAATGTGGACTATTGAGCTCCACAAAAAGCCTTTGAAAGTATTATACATTAATTGAAAATATTCTAATTGATTTAATAATAAAATAATGTTTTAAGTAAAAAATTAACAAAACAAATAAATCACATTGTCAAAAACCATCGCATATGCCCTCACATGTCAATAGAAAACTCTATCAAACAAACCCAAACACTCCATGCATTAAAAGTGTCACACATCTAAATTTGTCTTGATAACTTCTTCACTTGTATCATGGGGAGATAAAATCTTTGAGATTTTTTCTAATTTAGTGTAAAAAAAATTTTAAAAATTTATTTAGTGACTTACCTTCTAAAATTTGTACAAATTAGATCAAAATGTTTTTTTTACGGATGTGATTGATAGATGAATATTTACATAGCATTTGTTAGACACATTATATCAACAAAAATAACATTTTATCCTATTCACCCCTTTGACAATACGAAAATGATTTGTTCAATTGATATGCTATCGTCTTTGCTTCATTTTGGTTTGCAACCCTTGCATTTCCTCTTCTTATGATGTTGTCCTTTTAATTTGTTGTAATTGTGTCTCATAACGTTGTTGTTTTGCTTCACTCTTGATGTAGGAGAGTATTCTCTAAATGTTTTGAAGTTCACTATTAATTCAATCAAGTTTTTTTTTTCCAAAAAATGTTTTAAAAGACTTGAAAATTTTTAACATTAAATTGAAAAAGGTTCTAAAAGGGTTAGACACTATTTAATTTGTTATCTCTCTAAAATTCTATTGTCATGTCAAATACTCAATATGAAATGTATCCTAACCATTATTCAATATGTTTCAAATTATCTGTTTCCATATGTCTTAATCATTATTTGACACATTCTCTAATCATTAATTAACACATCTTTTTAGTGTATTATATTGGCCTATTTAGTTAATTAATTCATCTATTTGTTTTGAGTTAATTTTATCAATTTATAACATAAATCAAAATAATTCATCACAATTTTAATTGATTCTTTTCAAATTAGACTAATTTTTAAGTTTTTTGTTGTTCTAAACTCAAACTTACAATCCATTTATACAAATTCCACATCTAACTATTTTTTTTTTCATTATCATATCTAATTTCTTATCTTATTTACATTGTAGATTCTAGTTAACATATTCTCATACTAATTAATGTCATTTTTATGGATTAAATTATTATTTATGAAAACAAAAGATCTGCTGCTTCTTAAAAGGTATAATTTATGGTGTATTGTAACTAGTAACTTTCCAAAATCCACCATAAAATATAATAAAGATGACAAACAATTCATTAACCAAATAGAGAAATAAGGTAAGAAGCATTAGTAGATCTTGATTTAGTTTTGCAACATATGTGCCAATATTATGAAACTATACTTTTGTCAATTTAACACTGCAAGAGTTGTGGAATTGTTTCGAATCTCAATATTTAATATATGCTCATATTCATCAATTTCAATTATTTTAGTCGTGTCACAACAAATTGTGTTAATTGTATTTCGTGACAAATTTCAAAACATTATACTTTACCTTTTACTAATAGTATTTTTATTTCCCTTGAATTAGTTCATTATGATATTTATAGCCATACGTCTAATAATTATATAGGTAGTTCATGCTATTTTGTGATTTTTGTTAATGATTATTTTAGTTTTATATGTATTTATCCTGTATGAAATGGATCTAAATTGCCTTCATATATTTTTAGTTTGTAAATACTATTACTAATTTATTTTTTTTGTAAAATGAAAACATTTTACACTAATAATATCATGAAATATAATGAAGCTACTATTATCCAATTATTATCCCAAAATGGAGCAACAGTTCGAAGATTTTTATTCTATAATATCACTATAAAATGACCGTGTAGAAAGAAAATGCAAACACATTTTAACTGTAGTTAAAACCTTTTTGATCTTATTATCCTATCATGAAACTTTTTAGGGAGAGGTTGTTCTTACCACTATGCACACAATCAATTATACTCTTTTTTAGTCATTTTTGTGTAAGCATTTATGTAATTATCCTTTGTAATAACATATGTTTAAAGCATTTGGTGCTCTCCTTTAACCTCATACGGTAATAACTAAAAGGGTCATCATTATTGGGATTTTTTGCCAAACATTTACGAATTTCTTGTCATGTTTTTTTTTTGAAAAACAAAATATTCTTAACTATTTCCTCTTCTAATTAAATTGATAAACTTTACATGTCCATATTCCTCTTTATTTTTCCAATGAAATCTATATATGAGATAGCTTTTTTAGTGTAAACTAACCTTATAACTCTTCGAAAGAATTTCCTCCAAACATGAAATCTTTCTTTTTCACTCTACTTATTTCACTTACTTAAACATTTTATTAATTTGTTTGCATGAGTAAACCTTATAATTCTTATTTGTAATTGTCATTGTTATACCATTACATATTATAAGTCTTGTACATACCACAAAACTAATTCTAATCATTTATGATAAAAATAATGGCAGAAGAGCTTTAAAATACTTAACGATCAATATATTTAGAATTTAGTTGACTTACCATTTGACAAATTGGTGGTTGCTGTAAATAGGTATGTAAAACTTAAGAATCATGCAGATAGTATTATCAAACGATATGAAAAAGTCTTTACACACAAATACGACATTGACTATTAAGAGACTTTTGCTTCAATAGCTTATTTTACTTCTATTTAGAGTCCTATTATCATTATCACTGCAAAGTAATGGAATTTGTTTCAAATGGATGTTAATAATACATTTTTTAACGGTGATTTATTTGAAGAAATGTACATGCAACCACCTTCTGACTATTATCTACCTAATAAAAATTTTCAAATATGAAAGATTATATATATATGACCTTATAATGAGTTTGGTTTTTGAAGTTCAGTAACATTACCTCTCGTCATAGTTTCAAATCTAATCCTTATGATCATACGTTAATTCTTTGTAAGACCATCCGAGGATATACTATACTTTTTCTTTTATGGTGATGACATGATTATTAGTGATCATTTTCAAGGCATTATATATTGATGTTAAAGGTTTTCTTAATCAACAATTTAATATAAAGGTCTAGGACTTCTTAATTTCTTTTTTGGCCTTGAAGCCTCATCCGATCAGTGTGGACATTATATATGTAAGTATGCTACTAAATTTATTTCTTGTACAAGTTTCACATATTCTAAAATTGTACATGTTTATGTGGAATTTAATGTAAATTTTGCTACCAGTGATAATTCTCTTCCTAGTGAGGCAATTCTATATCATCAATTAATTGAATAGTCATTCGACATTGATCATACAATCCAAAATGTTAATTTAATTATGTATGCTCCACGTATCACCATTTCGATTTATCTTTATATTAAACTACTGATATTATTACTAAAAACTGATATTCAATCATTTTGAGGGGATATTAAAAATAATCAGATTAATTGGATCCTACATTCACAGTTATAAAGCACAACTTTCCAAAATTCACTCGGCAAAACTCACCCATGTAACAGGCAAGTTAGGATATTACTATCAAGTCTGTAATAAGCTACAACGGTGGGTCCATTACTTCCAACTTCCCAGCAAAGTATGCATTTCCTATGGCTGTCGATGCCACTGGCAGTGTAGAGCAATTGCGACTTGTGACTACCATCTCTTGACGTTCCTATGCAACTTCCAAACATGAGTTCAGAAAGACAGAAACAGTATTTGTGCTCCATTTCCAGTTCAGAGTAGCTGGATAGGGGGTCCATGAGCAATAACTCGCTTCCTTATGATTGAATTACGTCGTGATATAGACTTTGTTGCATTCGGGAGCTTCAGACACCAAAAAGCTAGGACACTTCTGACAAAATATTCAGCGACCAAAATGGTCTGTCATACGGCTTTCAAAGACGAAGGAAGCAAGCCTATCTTCAGTGCCTACCAGCTTAATGGAGTTGTCATCAATGAAACCCCGGCCCGTTCTCAAGTCTCAATGAAGCATTTGTACCATCATTTCTGAGAACATACATCTATTAAGATCATCTAGTACGTACTGGTTTGTTGGTTCACCAATGGGCATCGCATCGGCACTAGAAGTTCAGTGATACTAAATTAAACTCGCCTTCTAAATTTGAATTAAAGGTCACCATAAGCACGAATTTGTATTGCAGGGCTTCTTAATATAGAATTAATATGATAATATTGGGAGGATATAGTATTTGCAAGATGCCAGACTTAAAAGTGCGGGATGTGATAGAAGTGTATGGGGGCCTATGCAATAATAAAGCCCATCAGGTGCCTCCTTTAAGAATCCAAATGCAATAAATTGTTGTGGGTCCTGCCGATTAAAGCAATGCCATTGGACTTCTACCTAGCCAACTACTCAGATGTCAACATTTATATGCATAATAACCGAATAAGCATTCACCGGATTAAGCAGGGCACGTTGTAATTACAACGCAACTGCTGTTCTGTTTCTTGACAAATACTATATGATTACAGGGTCTTCATGAGAGTGAAGGATCGATCGTACTGTGTGAAAAAGGATAAAGAAAAAGAGATATTGCTGGTCAAGCAGGCATGATAATTCCTTAATTCTAAATAACATGGTCCATCTTATCTTTCCCCTCCAATATGGTAACAACACGAACCTAGGCAGCAGGGAAAAGTCTGGATTAATATTGAGGAAATAAATGCAGTACATGTTTCTGTTTTTTCTTCCTCCATCACCTTACGGGCATGGGTGGCACATGAGTGGCATGTGATGTGATGATTTAACACATCCAAGTATCTTTGTGAAATGAAATAAGAAAAATGGAGTAAAAATATATCAGTGGGTCCACTTCATTAATGAAAGCTGAGGTTTGATCATGTTCTAAGCACCTACTCTATCTTCTCAATATTTAGTACTTGGCCAAACTGACTGCGGTCATCATCGCCCAGGTGACTATGAGGATTTTTTTGAAAATAAATGGATATATGTACTTCTGAACCAGGAAATTGTATCTGTTGCCTGTACTGTAACGAATGATTTTGCCTTCAATCTAGCTTTACTTGATCAATAGCAGCTCTTTCTCAACGCAAAAGCTAATTATTTATCTGCTGAAAATTGTCGAACTCTAACAAACTCCATCTGCAACATTGTTAATTAAGAAAATAGTTCGTGGATAGGATAGTGATACTATTACGAGGGTTTTGTAATTCATAGTACTGGACAAAGCGTACGAATTTCTAACATTCGATCGGACTAGGAAATGTCGGTAACTTGTTTGAACAGCCTTAACCGGGATTCTCCCAACTCTCATTTATTTCTGCACCTTGGACTTTTTATAACAAATTAAAGAAATCGCTATCAGCAGATGGAGTGGAATTCAAGTTACAGTAGCTGCCGCCTTTGGATGTTGATTTGGAACAAGTGACACCATGAACAAACTAGCTGTCGGCATGTTCATCCGCAAATACCGTACCTTGTACCGAGTTCTTAAATGACTGAAGCCGATAGTTACAAAGTATAATTTACCTCCACTCTCAATTTATGTTTTCTTCCCTTAAGGGCACTTATTATTTAGTGTGTAATTCAGGCAATTGAATCCATATACATAAATGGTCTGGTATATATATATAATTGAATTTTTTTTTTGTATCGTCTAATTAATTTCAGAGAATAGAGAAGAAGCAAATTGTTTAACCAGATCTACCATTTCTGCACATTAAATTAGACCATATGTCCTTCAGTCTTAATTGTGTAACTTGGCATTCGATAAATAAAACTTAAACAAGAATTAATGCGTACGACTCATTTACGCATTATATCAATAATTTAAGTTTATATGTGTTTCTTTTTATTTTTGAGAAATTAAAGTAAGTCAAAGGCTCACAAATAGTTTTTTTTTTTGAACACCCTACTTATAAGAGGAGTTAGCAGGGAATCGAACCTGAGACCTAACCGAAATCAGCTCACAAATAGTATTAACCGGACCAGAATGGAAGATCAACCGATCAAAGATTTTAAGGAGACAAATTCAGAGAAGGAAAATAAAGAAAAACATTACTAAAACTGATTGAAATTTCTCGGGTCGGATCAGCCGACAGACAATTAAATTGCTAATTTCAATGTGGACCCAACCAGGTCATTAGATTTCTTTGAAAACCTTGGTGGTAAGGTTCTTCATCTGAAGACCAAATTATGGTTGGATCTGAGACTTTCCCCTAGATTTTGATTTTGAGTTTAGTTTGCCTTTAAGAAAAAATAATTGTTGGATTCACAATCACCCCTTCCGAAAAAAATTATTCTTGAATGTCTTGAGTCTCTTGACCTAAACGCAGAATCAAAACTAAACTACAATATCTTGTAAGAGAAACTGCGGAACGGAAGTCCAATTTTAAGGTATTCATTACTAAGAATAGAAACGTGACTTGCACAGGGATCATATACTAATTAGTGCTAAAATGATGGGTGGATAATTTATCCTGTCTTTTTTAGCCAAATGACCAAACATTAGTCCATTTATCATTTGGCTAAAGAAGGGAACAATTAATAATGAAGTCTAGATCTTCTGTCTAATATTATGGTGTTTTATTATGTCCAATAAATCTCAGCAATTTATTTATATGGATCCCGTAAAATAAATAACTAAAATTTTATAAGACAGAGTAATATTGGACAGAGGATCTAGATTCTTAAGAATAACAGGCGTTAGATGATGTTCTGTACCTAATAAAAATTTATATTTACTGTGTGCCATTATGAAACTAGGATGAATGTTAGGCTAGTCCATATCTGAAGGCCAGCTGTGAGTGCTTCACCCCCTTCCCATTCTCCAATCCTATTCCTAGGGGCTCGGCCGCTGACTCTTGAAGAGCATTCATTTTGGTGTCTTTATTATTTTGAAGCTTTTATGAAAACATGCAATCTAAATTTTAATTTCAGATTTTATGAAAATCACTAAAATTCTAATTTTGATAGGTTCTATATTTTTGATGAGATATTTTTATATTTTTAATTACTAATTATATGTACGTATTGGGTTAGTTACTTGTTTAGTGGTGAATGCAGCGTCAACCTTTGGTGGATTCACTTATTAGGTTCCACGTTTTCCTTTGCCTTGACCCTCCTCTCCTGTGACCGGTCCTATCTCTCTAACTCTCAATTCTCCAGCTAGCGTCTACTACTGACCCTTTATATATAGCTTAACACTCACCTCCTTAAGCCTCATCTCTCTTTTCCTGCATTTTCTGCTCTCCGTCTGCCCACAAGCTAAAACTATAAATAAATTTACTCACTCAGAATAAATATCAACCCCTTTAAGCTTTTGCTCTGTATCTGAAACGAAAAGAGCTTATATTATATATCAAAGTACTTAGCAAGTGAAGGTGTTTCTTAAGCGAATTAACATGGCTGACCCGCCAAGTACAACAAGAACTTTCTCAGTGGCGGAATCAAGCGTTAACTCCTCTTCTTCATCACTAACTCCATCCTCACCTTCTTCATCATCCGTGCTGTCTTCGAACCCTAATGCTGAACTTCAACAGAACCAGAGAAAGCCCAAGAGAACTAGAGACAACAGCAAGCATCCTGTGTACAGAGGTGTCCGGATGCGCACCTGGGGTAAATGGGTGTCGGAGATCCGAGAGCCCCGTAAGAAGAACCGGATCTGGCTCGGCACCTTCTCTACACCGGAAATGGCGGCACGTGCTCATGACGTCGCTGCTATGACCATTAAAGGTAACTCTGCCATCCTCAACTTCCCGGAGCTCGCCGGGTTGCTTCCCCGTCCGGCTTCCAACTCACCTCGAGACGTGCAAGCCGCTGCAGTTAAAGCCGCTTCAATGGAGTTTAAATGCAACGACGACGACGACGAAGACGACAATAACAATACCGCAAATAATGCGTCATCATCGTCCACTGTGGTGCAATCATCATCTTCATCGACAATGGAGGTGACGTCATCCGCCGATGAGTTGGCAGCGGCAGAAGATTTGAGTGAGATAGTGAAGTTACCGAGTCTCGGGTCGTCGAGTTTCGAGGACACGCCCGAGTTAAGGGACGAGTTCGTGTTTGTTGACTCGTGGCTGTGTAGTCCAGCGTGGTATGAAGAGTATTGTGACGGTGGAAGCGGTGGGTATTTCATCGAACAGCTATCAATAACGCCAGAAAGTGTTGGCAGCACAAGTAGTTTTGAAGCCTTTTTGTGGGAACATTATTAGCTTTTTAGAGAGTTTTGACTTTTTGGTTGTGTGCTTGTGTCATCCTTTTACTTTTTATCTTCTTGGGATTTTGATGATATATATTGTGCCCTTTTCCAATTTTTCTCCTTGAAGGGCTCTATATAATACTCTCTCTTTTCCTCTTTCAAGACTTGATCATCAGTAATTTTAGCGGCCTTTGGTGAGTTTCCTCCATTTATGTTGCTTTGTACATTCCCCTAACTTGCATTGTTTTTTGAGGTTGAAAATTAAGAAAGAATTTGACCTTTAGCTAGCTCTTCACTACCAACCACTATTAAGAGTACTATTTAGGGGATTAAATAGTGTCTATAATATGCTGTTTTTGGAGATAACTGTTATTGTCTGAATGGCCCTAGCTTAATTTTACGGATGATACAAGAAGGGACAACTGGATTTTCTTTTTTCCTTTCTACCTTCTGCTTCAATACGAACAAGAAGGAAATGAATGGCCATTAATTGAGGTGCATTGCTTTCTGGAGCAGTGAATATGCTTAAAGTAACTGGGGGCCTCGGAGCCTTGTTGAGGCTTTGGAAGGACCAAAAAATGGAAGGTCCAAGAAAGTGTCTGAAGAACTGATGTTTTTTGGCACTTGGTGCTTCCCATGTTCTGTTTTTTTTTAAAGATCAATGAACAGGTTTTTGTTTTTTAATGGGAATTGGTTTGCTTCAACTTGGGACCTATATAGTTTTGTCTCTCATAGTCATAGGGTACAGATGTGATTGGGTGCGTCAAGTATGTGCTTTGGAAGATTCTAATTGAATCATGAACAAAGCCTTCCTTTTGTTATTCCAGTTTGCATGAGTCACCGGTTCTCCAAGGAAAATAAGCCTTTTCCCAAATAATCGTTACCAATTCTTTTAAGGGCTCATTTGTGTGACAAGACAATCGTCTCTCAACCACCACAGTCAGTGGTACATGTGAACTATACAAGAAATCATATGATTGTATAAACAATCGGGAGTGTATTATTTTCATGTCTTAGAGATTAAATAACTTGAAGGGGTCATATCTTTGTGCCTAAATGATTCTGTGAATAGGGTTGATATAATATTGTCGTTTTTGGGATACCATCAGCCTGTCGTCCCCTATATAGAACAACAAAGTGATATCATATAATTTAATATGTCAACGAGACTTTTGAATCAATAAGAAAAAAAAACCATCAAAATATTTTTATATATATGAAAAAAAAAGGTATGAAGCTACGGGGATTGCAGTCTTATGAACAACTTTTTTCCAAAAATCTGAACACTATTCTAAATTGAAAAGCATTAAAAGGTTGATTTCCTGTAGTTAGATAAGCCGACGAACGTACGGTTCAATTGCCTAGAGCCTATTGTACATTTTTGCGTAGGAAATATATGAAATACGTAGAAACAGTGGTTACATACATCATTGATATTCGACCTCCAATAATTGAAACAAGGTCTCTGAAGTACTCGACCTTGCTAAACTACATTAATTCTTCGCCATGGAAATATCCTTACGTCTCACAACGTGCTAGCCTTTTTCCACCCATTATTAATTTTTTATAGACTTTGAAAAAGAGCTTGATATTTCACATTCCCATTTATTATTCCATCAATGATGGACCTGCTAGCAAATAATTATTTATTTTCCAGAAATCTCCAACTAATAATTGTAGACCATAATGCATGGTTTTTCTCGAAATACAAAACAAAAAAATACAGAAAATCTTATTTTTAACGTATTTAAAAGTCATACTTCTGCTAACATCTGCATGAATTGAACCCCAGGACCTCAATTTGTTCTTATTCACACAAGTAAGCCATCCCAATTTGCTCAAAATCTATCTCCTCAGGATTCTGATGATGCTAAATTTTCTTATGTTTATTTGGATACAGAAACGGTGTACGTTGTGTGGGATTCCGACTCAACTACAATACAATACTACATATAAGAGCAAACGCACTTTCCAAGTTCCTTCTCCATTTTGCAAAATCATCAACGATTTGATTGTATATTACGTATACTCTCTTCAAATATAAATAAATGCACAGCCATTTTCTTGTTATTAAATAGTATATAATTTTAATCTTAACCAGTACTGTTTCTTTTGTGTGCAACATGTGTTATTTTATGTGGTTGGAAATTGGGAGACCTCAAACATAGCAACGTAGACCGCCAGTTTCGTGTTACTTTAACTACAGTTGCAGCCTAAGGAATGAAAAGGGTCTTCCATCGACGATTATCGATGAAGTACTACGTCTACATTAGTTTGTGTTCTTTCTAATTAATTCATTGGGTTTGAACTGCTTAAAGGAACGAGTCATGATCTTGACCTACTAGTTAGAATTTCTAACTTAATACTCTTGCTAACTTGTCTTGTAATCAACCACATGCAACTTTTCTGTTAAAGTTGACTCCTAATTGTTAATAGAATTGACTTGGCAAACTCGACCTTAAACCGTCTGGAATCATATGAATAACTGTAACTATATTGATGAGCGATTTCTCAAATATCCAGAAGTAACCAGTATACATATACATTCACATTATCAAATAATCACTTCTCAGTAATGTTTAATTAGAATAATCATCATAGAATGATCTTACTTTAGGCACCTTAAGAAAAGTTCAAGTTACAATGGAATAAACTAAGGTCGACTCCGTGATCTTTTCTTCTTTTTTTTTTTTTTTTTGTGCGGTGCAAAACTCCAAGGTTTTAACCAGGGTTTTTAACTAAAAGGATTACATGGCACATGCTGCCCCCAGAATCGTAGGACAACACACTCTCGGTCCATGTTCATGAGCTTGCTTTAGTAAAACAGTTGAAAATGTGTGACAACGTGTAAAAATTTCAAACACCATTAAATGCCCAAATCAATCAGGGTAAGAGAAGAGTTAAACACATCACTTGCTTGACAGATTGACACCCTCTATTTGTTGTTTTCTTGTTTAATTCTTGTTCTTATTGCTACGGACTAATAGACCAAATCAAACATAGTTAATATTATCTTGAAGAAAAAAAATAATTAATACTAAAAATTAAATGATTCAAACTAAAATTTACACTTACAATTCCAATAATTAGAAATTTAAATCCTTCTCGTTATTGTTAATTGTTTTTATATATTTGATATAAGGAATTACTTATAAGAAATATGATATCTATTTGATATTAATATTTTTAACATATACAATAATATCATCATACCAAATAAAATTAATTATGCTTCTACTACATTAGGGGATGATTCATAATTATATCTTTTACTTTAGAAAATAGTAGCTAGTATTACAATTAACATTCTAACATTAAATAAAATTTTTATAATTTAGGATAATTATAATAAATTATAATATTATATAATTACAATATATTATTAGAATAAATTATAGTATATTCATCATTTTCGTATATTAATTTATTATCAATGAACATAGTAATTAAAAAGTGGTTAACATAAATACGATTGACCCAGGTGTCAGAAGCAAGCTTTCTCTCTCTAAATAATATCTATAATCTGTCACTGCAATGCTTGTGGTTTAATATGCACCTCGAATTGGTTGGGATTTGAAAGCTCCTCAAAACCCTAGAGCCCTGATGGGGCACCATATCTTTAGAGAAAGGGCATTTGTTTTATTTGACAGAGGACTTGCCTACTACGATATCCCCACCCTAGAAAGGTATGTACACAGTACATACATACACATATGAATGTTAGGTCCATTATGTTGTGAAGGGTCAGTTTCTAAAGGCAAGCGGAACTCCGGTTCGAACTCAATAACGCCCGAGTATAGGCAAGTTTACAAAACACCTCATAAAAGCCTAAACAATGTATAACTAGCTAGTAACAACTCGACTTGCTGTTATGCAACAAGTGTAAACTAAATATGAACTCGATGTTCCATTGTTAAATATGTCTTGATCAACCAAATTAAAATTTTTATTTTGGTTAACAAGTTTAAAATTATGAATATGTTGTGTATAGGTAAACAAATTGAAAAGACGATATTTTATTCCTAAATTGACCTCAAAAGAAGTCAAATTCCGTAATTTCCACCAAAAAGAATTGGCTCAAATGGCACCGTATTTTCTGGCTGCAATGGCCCCTTAGATTGGAAAAACAATCCAGCCCCGCAATTTAAATGCGAAATTGACACTTCCGACGACCGAATAACCGCCAAAAATACTCTCCAGATTCTGAGTTCTAGGATATTACATATATACACACGCATATGTGTATATATATAGAATATCCTCGTTAGGTATAGCAGATAATGACGGTTCAAGATCGTACATCTAGCATCGGCCCCCAGTCATGAAATTAGTGCCAACCGGAGGTAGCTGTAGAGATTTCTCAAGAGTCTTTTTTTTGGTTTTTTGTTGGCGGTGTAATTTAATAATTTATAGACACTGTACCAGCAAGCAAACAGGGCATCGATAAGCGATTGTAATTGGTGAATACTTCTGGAGTCGTCTTCTCTTAAGAGTGTATCTTTCAAGACGTTGGGGTCCAGATTTTGGAGGTGCAGTTGAACTCTTTTTAAGGAGTTGAAAGTCCTTTTCTTTTATGTATCCTTACCAACAATTAACGCATATGTAGCTTGCAGGCATCGTAATTCAATCTTACACAGTATTAATTGTCTTTTACATGGTTAAGACTAGCTAGCCACTTTATTCCCAAGTCAAAGTTTTGAGCTACGTAAATACAGAAACGAGATCTTCTGTTATTCTGTCTCATAAAATCTCAGCCATTTATTTTGCGGGATCCACGCGAGGCGGATCTTGCAAAATAAATAGCTGAGATTTATTGGACACAATAAGACACCATAATATTGGATAGAAGATCTAGACTCGTAAATACAACTCTGAGGTCCATTCTAAAGTTAAATCCTTTGCGGCCCCACCGAAAATTTGACAGAAGAGAATTGCAGCAGCTGGTTTTAACTTTTAATAATCATACCACGTAGATAAGGGAATCATTATTTATCTTGTTTGTTTCCGAGCCTTTTCATTGTAGTAACTATTTGGTTATGATTAGGCATCGAGTCAAGTTTTCAACAACCATCAGTTTCAGATTTTCCTGTCCCCGATTAAATTAATTAAAAAAACATAACATTTGGTTCAAGTTATTTGAAAAACCCACCCGGGGTAGGATTTTGGTTCAGCCAGATTCTGCTGAAGTTGACCATCATTATTTTGATCCATGACTTGAGTAATTATGGCTATGAGATACCTGCAAAACAGATGAAGGCACGTTGGGGATTGGTTCCCGGAAGGCCTCTCCGACGCTCAAGTTAGTATTTTCGTAGGGTTTTGGCCGCTGTAAACAGAGAGAAACAGGGTTGAATT
>JANZLH020000389.1:859468-887258 GCA_026770325.2 Erythroxylum fimbriatum
GGTCCCACTGAAATCTATGGTCATGCTTGAGTGGCACAGGGTTGGTCTTGGGTAGTGGGTACAGAGGATTTGGTCCCCATTAAAACCTCATGCGTTTCCCTTCTGCTTGTGCTTAACGCAACGTTTAACGAAACGCAGTGCACAGACCACTAAGAAGCTTTAATCTTTTTTTTAAAAATAATTTTGTGCCTTTTCCTTGTTAAACAATTGTGCTCCAATTTGCTTTAGAATATCTTATCTTTTTGGTCTCAAATATATATCAATATATCCAACCTAGGAGTCAACACAAATTAAGCATTTTATCTTGAAAATAGGATTGAAATTACATAGAAATATATAAGATAATATAAGATAATTCAATCCTATCAGTAGACCTCTTCCCCCTTCTTCATCAAAGTCTGTTTTACTATCTTTATCTCACACTTCCCAAATTTGATATTTTACCTACTCCTAGTTATTTTGATGCTCTTGCTCCCTATAAACTAATGTATCATCTTTCTTTAGGCTTTGTCTACCCTATATGCTTGCTCTATCTCTCTGTCACCCCTTCATGTTTATCGTCATTTATCTAATCCTACAAATGTCAACTCTCTTTTATGGGCTTTTTTAGAATGGTTTTAGCCATTATCCAAATGGCGTGTGGACATGTCTCAACTCTTAACTCATTATTGTTTCTGGGACACTGCTTTAACTGATTACAAAGTTTATGTCATTTATATCATACACCGTCCTTACTATATGAGTACTTTTGGACATTTGTGTATACTAAATCATCTTCAACATTGATGAACCACCCTTGATTGGTCTACAAAATGCACATAGTTAATGGAAATCTTACATTCTTTCTTAGGCCAACTCAGTCAATCCCCAAGTTTGTCTCCATCCAACATTTGTACATCTCTTGGTTCATACTTTGGAGATACTACTCTTCTCGCCCTAATTCTTACTCCATCATTTGACCATTGGACATCGATGGTGCCCTCTAATGTTACCAACATTCGAGTTAGTGAAGTTCCTTACCCTGCATATCGTGAGTCTATAGCTTCTAGCATACCATCCAGCCCTATTCAAGACCCCATTTCTATTTCTAGCCCATGGCCTTCTATTTGGACTACAATTGATATTGGCCACATTCTTGAGCAAATTGACAATGACATGACATTGACAGATGAATCTGACTGCGACAACAACCTCACTTTAGCACTCTAAAGTGGACCTCGTTTTTTTTAGGTGTTTTTCTTTTTGAGTCTTTTAATGAAAGAGAATCTTTGTGACCCATAAATTACTATGTACGATTCCTTCATATCATCGTGTTGTTTGCTTTTTAGAAAGTTGTTTGCTTTTCAAAGTAGCTTTGTGAAATATGTGATGATTGTTTTTAAAGTTGTTTTCTTTTTTAAAGTTATAATTAATGTGTTTTTGAGTGTTTTACTTTTCTGTCCTTGTTTAACCTATAAAAGCAAGGTTCATCTTCTATTGTAAGCAAGCATAAGGTAGAAGTTCAATGTTTGATTTCAATGAATATTAGCTTGTGTGTTTTCCATTCTCTCTAAGTTTTCTCTTTCCTGAAAGCTTAAGTCTTGAGTAATGTTACTATCTGTCATTATACAGAGATAAGTATGCTCTATATTCGTCTCTTATGAGGATCTTGCATATCAAAAAGTTTAAGACAGTCAATGACTGAATAAAATAATTCCACTATGAAATTAACGGAAAATAGTTTAGCGTACTGTTGCGACTAAGAAGCACAAAAAGGGACACGGACATGCTATATGACACGGACACGGACACGGACACGGACACGGACATGGGGACACACCAACTTTTAAAATTTGGTGGACACAGATACGACACACACACACACACACACACACACACACACACACACACACACACACACACACACACACATATATATGTATTATAAAATTTGGAATTAAGAAAAAATTCAAAATTCATAATATAATAAATATTGATTGATATGTTTCCAAACTTCCAATCTTAATAGTTCATACATATTTTGTACTTTATAAGCCCCTCTAAAAAAATATGGAGTATATATAGGCACTTTTTGTAGGTGTTCGTATCAGACACGTGTCCGACACGGACACGTGCGCGTTTGACACAGACACGTATTTGATACAGACACGTATCCAATACGCGCAGCGACGGATCCAGAATTTTAATCTTGGAGGGGCAAGGGCAAAATTTTTTAGTCTTGGGGGGAAGGACAAAATTTTGTAGTCTTGGAGAAGGGGGGCTAGGTTTTAGTTAACAAAGCATTTCTAACAAATTTTTTTGTCTTGGGGGGCTATAACCTCTGCTAGCCCCCTGGATCCGTCGCTGAATACGCGAACACGGCTCTATTTTATCGTGTCCATGGTTATTAGTGTTGCGACTATTCTTTCCAAAGGAGGAAAAGAGTTGCTGCGCAATTAATTGCTTGATTTTTCTTTTTTTTTTAATCCGGAAACGGCACTCGGTTATTCATTTCATAGTTCCACCTGGGACAAGGATTCAATTTGCATCTTTTACATATTAACACACCCAAAATCAGTTAGTTATAAAGTAAACCAACCAACCAGTATGTTGACATCTTACTCAGCCAAGACCTTTCTGTAATCTCAAGCAGAAGGCTATTCTGTTCAACTGAATCAAAGGTAAGCTTTCAGATTTTCTAGTTGAATGATCCTCTTCTACAGTATTTCCATTGTTATTTACAAGAAAGTAAAAAACTTTTGAAGTTGATAACAAGAAAAAAAAAAAGGATGAATCTTTGATAGCTTCCTGCTCTCAAGTGTGGAACTTTAGCGGCTTCATGTGTTGTTCACTCAATCTGGGATGGTGGCAAAGAAGCAAAGTAGCTAACAGCTGCAAGAGAAACACTCGAATCTTTGTGTTGGTTGGTTCATATGCACTGATGATGTTGACCAAGGTTTCAAGCAGCTTTAAAACAAAACAACAAAATAAAAGCTAGTTGTCTGGTAAAAACGTGGAATAGTGTGTCACAATCAATCACTACCTCCGCCCCCCACCTGATCTTCTCCTCTAGGTCCCACCTCCGCTCCTCTTGCTCTAAGCAATCCACGTATCTTCATCCCCGTGTTCTTTTAGTTCTGCATTTTTTTAATAAATAAAATGAAAATTAAGAACCAACATGATCGGTTTAATTACAAAGAACAGCTTTCGCTTTCTTTTGTTCTTGATCCAGAACCCTTTTGCTGAATAGCAGGTAAGACTTGTGTGATGTGGGTAAATCCAAATTATCCATTGGCTTTTTTTATGTAACATATTTTTCTATATATAATTATCATGTCCCATAACTTCCGGCTCTAGCAAGTATCTCCTTCTCTAGCTGCTATTTGCTTTTCTTCTTCTATATTTGTTGCTTTTTATTTTTATTATCTGAGAGCGTGATATTTACGCGTATATATTCCAATGTTTGAACAGTATTTGGGTTCTATGGGATTATTTTTTTCGATTAAATAATGTTCATCCGGTGTGGTTATGGAAGTTCTTTAGGACTTTCAGATTTTCCTGTCGATTTTGGTCATCGGAGAGATACTTTTGCTGTCCTCATTTCAATTCATGTGCTTCTGTCACGTTTACTGTAGCTGATACGAGGGATGGGGTAGTGGAAATGGGACGGAGGATAATGTTCCAATTGTATTCCGAATTTTAAAAGTTGGAGCTTTTCTGGTAATTCAAATTTTGGGAATTTCAAAACTTGGGATTTACTTCTAGGGTTTAATCTTTTAGGGAGACTTAATGGGTTTCGGATTATGCTTTGGAATGGGAAGTCTTTGCAATGTTGTAATTTTAGAGAGTTGGGATGTATTCTTATCTTTTTCTTTTGGTTAAATTTTCCATTTTGGGATTAGTTCAATATGCCAAATCTGGTGCACATGCTTGATTTCTTATGAACTGGTAGTAGAAATAGAAAATTTTTCCTTGATGGCTGCTTTCTTTCTCCTTTTTTTTTTATAACTCTTCCTTTGTTCATTTTATGAAAGACTAAGGAATCTTTGTGAAAAGTTAAGATCTCGAGAGATGTTGGTTGCATAATCTTCTGAAAGATATGAATTATGGTGGACCATATATCACGATATTTTATTTTGTCTGACAAGGTTTGTGAAATTGAAAGTGATGATATGTGGTTAAATGTAGTGCGAAGTCGAGAGTATTTGCTTTGGGGTAACATAATGGGCGTGCTGAAGAACTATAGAAGAATTTGCTAGTATTTATAGAAAATGAAGAAGGATTACAGGCCAAATCCATGTGTGGCTTCCAAGATAACTGTTGGTTGTGTTTCTAAAATCAAACCAACTGCAAACATTAAAGAATGCATGTACCATGGCTAAAATGGACAGATCAAACAATAGTGAAGACGCTGTACTAAGCTCTTGGAATTTTTCACTAATAGTGTTCTTGTGAATTTCATCTATTTTCAGTTAGATCCTCTTCTATTTAGAAGACTACAACATGTCAAGTGGAGGAGTGAGAAGGGTATCACCTAAAGATATACAAGTGGTAAGATGGTTTAACTTCAGTTTGGTTAAGTATAGAACTTGGTGTATAACCTACTTGTCTATAAACTTTTGCTACCTTATTGGTCTTCTATTCCAGGTACAAAATCTTATAGAACGGTGTCTTCAGCTGTATATGAACCAGAGAGAGGTTGTGCAAACATTGTTAGATCAGGCAAAGATAGAACCTGGATTTACTGAACTTGGTAACTATAGAATTTATTGACAATGACACAAGCTTGTGTGATTCTTAAATATTTGCATGAATAAGCTCCATGAGACCATGTTTCTTTTCTATGTAACATTGATTAGCATTCAGGTTGAAGATTGTGCTTTTATCCTTTTAGTCATTTATCAACATTGTTACTGTGTCAGAAGGCCATACCATTGCTTTGTTAGTTTGTCTTTGGTATTGTCTGTAGAAATTCTTTCAGGAAAGTATGATCACTTTGTTGTTAAATAGTTGCCATTGACATGGACAAGTAAGATACGCATATTTGTATGTAGACGTGCAAGATTATATTAGTTTATCAACTCCGGCCTATTCGATGGTTTTATTTATGAATTATAGCAATCTTGTGGATGCCAAGGATTAAATCTTGAATTAGACTAAATTCTCTTGACAAGATGTACCAGAATCTATCTTGTCGCTTAAAACAGTGTTCCAAGTCATAGTTCTCCAACAATACAAATGATAAGTCCCTGAAGCCATTTTACTAAACTCCTCCTGTTTGTTCATGTTCACTTGCGGCTATACCTTTATCTCCTTGGGTATGCATGCAACTACTCAGTTATCTCCACTTGTGAAAGCATACTTTCTAACCGAGTAGGAGCTATTTCTAGACATGGTCCCTTACTAATTTTCAAACTCTTACTTTGTTTGACAGTTTGGCAGAAGCTTGAAGAAGAGAACCGTGAATTTTTCAATGCTTATTATCAAAGATTGATGGTGAAGCAACAAATAACAGAATTCAACAAGCTTCTTGAGCAGCAGGCACAACTGATGCGTCAGATAAATCCAACTGGAGTTGCGTCTTTGCCTACATCTAATGGATCTCATGTTACACAATGTAAGACTACTACTAATCAAATTAAGAGGATATTACTTGCATGGATATGATTCTCCTCAATTATATGGGCTGAAGATATAAGTATCATTAGGAACATTTTCTATCAAATTGTTTGGTTGGACAATCGTCTATGATTGATGATCAAAAATCAACAGGAAGAAAGTTGTGAATAGGCAAGATAGTTCTTAAATATATTTCGTTGATATATATACAAGATATAAGGACCTATATATAGTAAACAAATCAATCATACAGCTGTATGTATATGCCTATTTCTAAATGGCATTGTCCCATAACCTTGATTATGGGACAATAGAAGTTCCTTACACTAGAAGTTATGATCAGTTAGCTAACATTATGACTCATGTCGTCAATAGTGGATCATTCTATACAATGCCATTCTAGTGTAAGGAACTTCTATTGTCCCATAATCAAGGTTATCTTTAATATAGTTCCTATCTTGTTCAACATGCTTAGTTCGATCATGTTGCGTTGGATTATTAGCAATCTCAGTTAAGAAATTTTCAGCCAAGAAATTTTGTTATTGTATGATGCATAGCACAGTATTCAACTTCTGTACTAGATAACAAAACCGCATTATGTTTTCTATTTCCCCAGGTCATCAAGTTGCCTCCAATAAACAAAAGATATCCATAAGTAGAATTTTTTATCCTTTCTACTACCAACAAAAGTCAAAGTTTGTATATCCCACAATATCAACTTGTCCATTCTTTGGAGAACAGAGCACCTTTACTTGGAGCTGATTTTATATATGTTAGAATTTGGTTAATAGCATTCATGTGTTGATCATATGGATTATGCAAAAATTGATTGATAACGCTGACTGCATATACTATGTTTGACCTAATGTGAGTTAAATAGATCAACTTCCCAACTATTCTTTGATATATCTCCTTGTTTGTAGGAATTTGAATAGGAGAAATCGATAGGTCATGATTCACCTCCAATAGGAATATTTATAGGCTCACAGGCATAGTTACCAGTTTCAATTAGGAGTTCCAAATTATATTTGCTTTGGGAAAGAAATAATCCTTTCTTAGATCGAGAACTTCAATGCCTAGGAAGTATTTGTGAAGTCCCAAATCCTTTATATTAAATTCTTTGGCCAAATAACTTCAAGTTTGCTCCATTTCATCTATGTTATCACCCATTACAATTATAATCATCAACATAGGCTAGAAGAAAGGTAACATCATTATGATCATGTTTATAAAA
Organism: Erythroxylum fimbriatum; assembly: GCA_026770325.2. Lineage (NCBI taxonomy): Eukaryota > Viridiplantae > Streptophyta > Magnoliopsida > Malpighiales > Erythroxylaceae > Erythroxylum > Erythroxylum fimbriatum. Next base: position 866,301 of record JANZLH020000389.1, read on the forward strand.
CAAGGTATAATATGCCTAAAGTTTGCTTGAATCCACTCTCTTTCATTGCATGACTCAATCTACCAAGCAATGCCCTTGGTGATTGCTTTAATCCATAGGATGTCTTTTTAAGTTTGTATATAGTTCCTTATTGTAAGGTAAACCTAGGGGTGGATCCATAAACATTTCTATTGTTAGGTCACCATGAAGAAAGACATTTTTCACATCAAAATATCGTAGAGGCTAGTCTAGATTAACTGCAAGCGACAGTATGACATGAACAATGTTCATCTTAGTAACAGTATGACATGAACAATATTCATCTTAGTAATTGGTACAAAGTCTCTTGATAATCAATATCATAGGTATCAGTATAACCTTTTGCAATCAACCTAGTCTTATATCTTTCAATCATTCCATCTGACTTGTCTTTGACAATGAATACCCATTTGCACCTCACAGTCTTCTTTCCCATCGGTAATTTAACCATTTCCCAAATAAGAATTATTTGGGAGAGCCATCGTTTCATCTACCATTACGTCCTTCCACTTAGTATGTTCAAGGGCTTCCTAAAAATGACTAGGATAAACAACATCAGAGGCTTTGAAAAACCAAATTTATCAGGTGCTTTTCTTTTCACGAAGAGGATATCTCCTATTATAATTAGTATTAGAATTGGGATTAGGAATTTCAGGAGATTAGGTAAATACCTCAGCGTCAATCTTAGAAGATTCACCTGATGACGTGGTAGTATTAGGAGTGGTACTAGATTTCAGATGCATAATCATGACATCTTCCTTTTTCCTAGAATATCATCTCTCATAAAAATGAGCTAGTCTCTCACCATCATGTTCATTTTATTTTCCTTAATAAGTGGGTCATCTAAAACTACAAATTCCCCATTTTCCTTAATGTTCTCTATACCTAAGCTCAATATCTTCTTTTCTCCCAACCATATTTGTTCTGCTTTTTTACTATCGATCTTGGAGAAACTGTGGATATCACCCCAAAACAGTAGGGACTCATTTTTACAGAACTAAACATCCATTGAGAAATAGTAGGTTCCATAGGAGGATGTGAACTTTTGTATCCATTTTCTGAATTGGAGTTTAATAGCGTGAAATTCAAGTTTATCTTTATGAAGAGAATGAATATGAACACACATAACCGAAAACCTTAGGGAAAACTTTTAAACAAAGGGAATGAAATGAAATGTGGATAGCATCCTTAAAGGAGTTTTAAAATCAAGAATCTTGGCAAACATTTTATTAATAAGAAAAACAATAGTCACGACAGCTTCATCCTAGGAACGTTTTGGAACTAGCATAGCAAAGCATAAGGCTCGAGCCACTTCAATGAGGTGGTTGTTCTTGCATTCTACTATGTCATTCTATTGGGGTGCATAAACACAAGTTTTCTGGTAAAGCACACCATTTTGTGTCACAAAATCAACAAGAGAATGATTTGCAAACTCACAACCATTGTCAAAAAGTAGTGTTAAATTGAGTGAGAATCATGTTATATAATTGAGAAATAACATGTGAATCTTCACTCTTAGATTTCATAAAATACATCCAATTGACTCTAGTACAAGTATCAATAAAAAATACAAAATATTTATGTCTTAAAGTAGAAGGGGTAGAGAATGGATCCCATACATTAGTATAAACACCGAAAAAAACTAATTGTAATTTGTCAAATTTGACTTTAAAAGGAACATGATGGAATGCATTATTCACATATTAAACTAGAAACAGAAATATTGGAAAATAATTTAAGAAACAAACATTTTAAATAAGAGAAAGATGAATGTCCCAACCAACAATGCTAAAGTATAATTCTCTCTATATAATGCCTCTCTCTTTGTTTGGAAGCCACGAGTAAGAGTTGCTATGCCTCCATTGTCCTCAAAATAATATAGACAATCCCGTTCTTTACCAATGACAATCGTCATCTTCGTGAGATTGCCTTGAAAAACACAATGAGTAAAGTAAAAATTACATAACAATTAAGATTCTTAGTTATTTTGTTGATGGAGAGGAGGTTATTTGAAAGTGTAGGTGTAAGCAGAAGAGCGGAAAATGTTAAAGGGACACATTCCAGCCCCTATGATTGACATAGAATTCCCATCAGCAGCCTGCACAGACTTAACTGGTGGCATGTTAGAGAATCAGTGATAGAAGATTTACTATTCATATTATCAATGGCCACTAAATTAATAGCCCAAACATCATAACAAGTAGAATTATTGGATAAACCAAAATTACCCTCTTGAGAAGATACCTGAGATACATAAGAGGCAGAAGATGTGGTATCATTATGGATAGCCATGTCTCTTCTTGCAACTATCCACTGTATGTGTATTCTTATGGTAGTGGGTGCCAAATCAAGATTGAGGAGCTATAGAATCTCCAAGAGCTGAAATAGGAGTATCGAGTTAGAGGGAATTAACTGAAGCCTTTGAGTGGATAATTGTCCACATGGTCATTTATCGTTGTACTTCATGACGAACCAAAAAATATGCTTCGTCTAATGTCAGTAAAGGAGAAGTAGTTAGAACCTGACTACTAATTGGTCCAGATTATGATCAAGACCAATGAGAAAGATGTAGACGCTATCTTTTGCAATATGTTTTCTATCTTTTCCATTGTCATTAGCATAGGTCATATTGTTTGGTCTTTGATAATCAAGCTCCAACAAAATTTAATTCAACTCATTCTAATATTATGCTAGAGGCCTACTATCTTGATGTAATTAGGAAGACTTCTTCATTAGTTCATAGACTTGAGAAGAATTAGATACATCAAGGTAACTTCTTTTTACAGCTTTCCAGACTTCCTTGTTGTTCCACATTGCACAAAGTGTGACATTGGATTATCGCTCATTCAATTTATGAGCCAAGATTTAACCAGTACATCTTTAGCCTCTCATTCCTCATAGCTTGGATCATCTTTCGAGAGTGCAACCTTGTTGATATAGCCAAACTTCTTTTTTTCCAGCAATATGCATCTCCAAAATCTTAGACTAGCCCTGATAGCTAGCACTGTTCAATTTAATATGAATGGATGGAGTATCTGAATGGTCATTTGGATATTTTCTTGCTATCAAAAGATTCAGCCTTAGTTTTGATAGGCATACTGTGTTGCAGTGAGTGGTCTTAGGGCAAAAGTGGTTGGGATTTTTAGAAGAGAAAAAACGGCTAGGGTTTTAAGAATTAGAGGTGGGTATGATTTGTAGAGAGAAAGAAGAATTAGAGCTCTAAGCTCTGGTACCAAGTTGTGAATATGCATGATAATTCTTTTATATATTTCATTGACATAGATACAAGATAGAAGGACATATATATTTAAAAAAATCAATCATAGAGCTGTATGTATGTTCCTATTCCTATATTAAGAGAAACTACACAGGAAAATACAAATTAAGAAAGAATCACAGCTCATTTCAGTTATTTGAGAAAAGTATCCTTCCATATGCCCATGTATTCTATGTTGATGTTTTGAATATTCAACGCAAACAGGAGCAGTTGTGCTATTTTTTTTTCCCGTCATCTATAAGCGTTGTTAAACTCTATGCTTTATTTGGGAGTGAGGGAATGAAATGGTCTTATGGGAAATATTGCATTTTGCTTCTCACCTTTAAATGGATTTCATTGCATTTTTCTCCTTTTCTGTTCGTGTGAATTAATTTTCAGAAGTTCACATAACTAAATATCCTCTTAACATATTTCTCTCTCTCTTCCCCTCCGTGCATGCCCATGCTTGTGTGTCCACATATCCCTCTTTCCACCTTGAAAATTATTTTTGGTTAAATGTCTAGGACACAAACTCTTTGTTTTCTGCATCTGAATAGTGCACTTTATTTATTCAATTGAACGAGGTGTATACTTGGAAATCACTGCCTGAATGAACTCGGAAGAAGCTTGCTTTACATAATTTTGCCATAATTCGATTTTCTAGACTTGTCTGAGAGATCTTCTGTCTTTTACTTCTGATTTCTATTTGAAATAAGATTGCAAGTAAAATATGCTTACTTTGGCCTCCATGATTCTGGAAACTGACTCCTTATTGTGCTTTCAGTGCATCAGAATTCTGCATGCTATGCCCCAGAGCAAACAATACCTACTCTCGAATCAGAGAACATGCACCAACCAATGGCTTCAAATCTACCTAATGCATTTACGAATGGTGGATCATCACTGCATTCAAATATGCCTCCCACTGTTGAAATGTCTGCTCATGCCAACAGACTTGATGCCCCACACAATATGCTTTCAACACAGAGCTCAAACATGGGTCTCATGCAAGGAATAAATGGGGGGATGGTCAAATCAGAAGCCGGGTATTTGGGTAGTTCTTTTATGTTTGGTGCTGATGGCAGTGTCTTGGAAGCACGCCCACCAATTGCAGATGCATCTGTTGCATCTTTCAGTAGTGTTGAGTCCAACTCACAAGCCTTGAATGAACCACTTCTGGATGCAGATGGTTCTTTTGGAATTCTAAGTCAAATTCCTCGAAATTTCAGTCTCTCTGATCTGACAGCTGATTTTGCCCAAAGTACAGGTTTGTTCCCTCCTATAACCTACCATTTGTCATTTCCAACTCTTTTTGTCTGTGAGTTTGTGCCCAATATTTTCAAGCTGATTTGTACATGTTCGCAAGCTCACATTTGGACCTTTTCTATTACCGCTGCCACCCATTTTTTGTGTGTTTCTTTTCTTTCTGGTTTGTCATCCACTATATATATAGGATGGTTAAGTCTAAAGTTAACTAGCTCTTTTATGTACTTGACTATGATTTGTTTGTTGTACATGCAAGTGGAATGAGTAAGCTTATTAATTTTGATCTGCACTTTGATGGAGTGTTAACCAAATAGTTAAGGGGGCTAGACTTATCTCTAGACTCAATCTTTGGGTTAAAACTATTGCAGAGATATTAGAGAGCTACTCGAGATCTCCCTTCCTAGCCACAGACGATGAAAGCTTCCCAGATTCTCAGGAAAGAGAGCACCAGGGTTAATATTCTGCCTCTTTCTAGTTCTTGTTTGTTACATCACCAATTAAGAAGCTTAATTCTATGCCCTAACCTTACAGGAGATGGTAACAAACTCAGCACTATATCTGAAGGTTTGAGTTATGATGAATTTGGAAGTAAATAACCTGGTAAGTTCTTTATTTTTGTTACATCATCTTTATATGGTAACGTTTAGGCGCATGCTAAAAGATTCTCCAATTCAACTGCACAGAACTATGAGCAGTATTAGCTTATGTTAAAATTATGAATGGTTTCTTCCTTTCTGGTTAGGGCATGTGTTGATAGCTTTCTTAGAAACATATTGATAATCCATCAGAATCTTGTTTCTGAATTTGATTTACACACAGGTTTCCATTTGAAGGACCCCACCTCAGGCACATGTGTATTCTTTGATGCACAATCGTGTGTATCAATTAAGGCTGGAATGTGTTATTTGACTCCAAAAATAACATTTCGATTATGAATCCAATCAAATTGAAATGTAGAAAACTATCTGGGATGAAGTTTTTCATTTCTGTTGTGTATACTACACCACTTATCATTGTATTTTTGTTATTGCAGGTCCTACAGTAACTTAGGAAGAGTAAAGTAGGTATCATATTAATGTGGGAAATGCTTTAAATGTAGAACTACTTGGTGCATATCTACTGGTTTGAAGTTTCACCGAGTATTTGACAGTAGGATTTGCGTAGGGAAAATTTTGCCAAATAATGGAAGGCACTTGTAGCTTTTACAATACCATGGAATCCATGGCCAATTGTCAACTGTATAAGGTGTCTGAATTGTTACACTCTGGTCTACTGATGGGATCGTGCTTATTGATAGTCATGATTTATTCTATAAATCTATTGTTGATTCAGTTTGTGACCTATGACAGGTCTCGATGATGCCAAGCGTGAGAATTATAGTTTTCTTCTTCCTTCTCATCATTCAATTTTAATCAATTTTCTTGACAACTTTTTCCTCTTTGGTCTAAGGACACGTTCATAGTGAAGGCAATTTTGTATTTTATACAATATTTTGCGCTTAATGTAGTGACAGTGTCTTGATGTTGCTTCCAAGTGTGTATGAGAGCCTCTTTTGTCAACTTGGCTGCAAATTATTGTTCAAAGTCTAATCTGCCAAAACAATAGATAAGGGGTATAATTGGAAATTTGAATAAAGTTCAGTGACTGATTACACATCATCTCATTTTTATCAAAAAACATGAACTGGTAAGTAGGAACCACATCTATGGTTAACAGCTTAAGCAGACAACAATCTTGATAAAAACTCAGTTCATCTTAAACATGTTAACTACAGCAGCAACTGTAGTTATTGATCCAAAGCAAAACGAAATGACTGTTTAAAGAATACTCCAGTTGTTGGCTAACCCCTCACAGATCCTCGCGATACACCAGGCAGCACTGAGTGGATACTCCGAAACTGCAAGCACAAGAAAATGACTTATCCATCAGGACCAGTTCTAATCAACACCTGAACGATAGTCAAGAGCATTAATAACACAATTGAATGCTTTTGCCTCGTTCCTTTTTTGGCTAGTCGGTTCTGAGTCAGTAACCAAAGTCCAACTCCAGAACTTCCCCAGCTAGATAAGAATTGTCGGCATCCCAGTTCACCACCATTAGACAACAGGGACTAATTTTACTTTCAACACAGAAAGATTCACTCTGGAGCTCAGCAGGTTGACAAATTCAATCTAATTATTGTGGCATGGGAGTTGGTAAAACTCATTGGTTGATTGCTTTACTAGCTCAAGAGTCGTATCACAATCAAGAACATATTGCAATCAAATTCAGGATCAAGAAAGCAGGGCTAGGATATCTTCACAAATCCTCTAGTTCTAAGCTTGAATATATAATAGGTCAAAAATGGTGGGTGCAGTAATTTTAAAAAGCACAAATAAAATGGAACAGAAAAGAGAAATTTGATATGTTAGATAAAATTGCATGTTTGATAATTAATCATCTCTATGAAGCAATCCAACCAACAAAGTACAAGCAATAAAAGGTAAAACTTACTTGCAATAAAATCTTCTATGTAATCACAATCAATTTTCCCATGGGCCATAGCACCAACCTTCAGATACACAAGAAAATGGTTAGAACAATTGAAAACACTTTCACTCAGTGGGCATTTTGCGCAGAGAGCATCATTTTTTTTGGAGCATACCACAAATACCAGGTCCTTGTCATCATCAATTGCTGATAAATAATTGCCCATTTTAATCAATTTATTTGAGCTATAGGAGAAACCTGAGAAGAACATGAGATTGGTATCACGTTGCATAACAAGGAGTTAGAAGGCAACATAAACAGGGAGACATTAAAATTACCTCACCTATTTTACGAGAGTTGAGAGGCAGGTACTTAGTTACAGGGTTCTTGATCACATTCATAAGTTTCTCATTTTTACCCACAGCCCTTATACTTAGTTTTTGAAGAAGCTGTACTGAAAGAGTAAGCAATTAAAGTTGAGAAAACTGTGCATACAAGCCAAGGAAAGAATCATAATAGCCAGCATACATTTTAAGCAATAGGGTGATGAGCAAAACTTACACATAATACCAGCAAACCGCTTATATGTCCTTGGAATACGCACATGTGGTTTGACTTCAAAAAGAACACCTTTTTCGGTTTTCACATACACAGCTCGCAATCTTCCAGCCTTGTTTACCGGGCTATCTAAGATTGATAAGAGAGCCTGAAAACATGCATTATTCATTTCAATATAATAGGTTTACAATGGCAGAAGTGACAAACAATCTGTGTTTGAAATCTTTATCATCTCTAGAAAGAACATTGACTTGCCAAGGGATATAACAATATCTGTTTTATATATAATAGTATTCAGACTCCTCCATAAGATTTCCAAAAACATGAGATATTGCAATGCATTTACATCTCATCTTTGAAAGATAGATCCAAATGTACATATGAATTCTTGTTCAGTTTTACCACTTTGTTATCTTTTTATAAGCATGGTATTGTTCTAAAAGGTACAACTAAATGCGAGACCAAGTGGTCTATATATGATAACTTAATTTTGCTAACCTGGTGAATGATGTCAGGTCTGTAATCCGCAGGATTTCTTTTGTTCTTTCCCAGAAAATTGGCGTGATCCTCAGAATTCAAGATTTGGTAACTCTGAGGAGAAACAACTCATCAGATGAAGAAAACTTCATGTGAAAGGTACTAGAAACCAAGGCAGTGAAGAAACAGAACTTCAATAGTTAAACAATACAATTATAAAACCACATGCCAACTTCTTATGCAAGGTAAAAATTGAGATAGCTCTTTCATATTGAAATGAGCATTCAAAGGGTTATACTTAAGGCATAGAGATTAGAAAAGGGATATTAAACAGGAACCAGTTGATGAAAAGAGGAAAGCAGTTGATTTCAAGCTGCAAACTCCCTGAGGATGGCCAAGCACTGATGGCAATGAGACATACGGTAAATCAGAAAATGCATAAAGTATAAATGAAGACAATTCAGTGTCTTATTACCAATGGTTTTGTAATTAATCCTGGGACTATTGGTGGCTAGTAGCAAGAGTTACGGAAAATCTAAAAAGTTCACGCAATAGTTCAGGAGGACTATTTTGTAAACATCGTTGTTGAAACCGTATCTCAAGATGTAGCTCATCTACTCAAAAACAATAGACAGTACATCATACGTTGAAACTTTAGCTCATCAATTAACTGTTACAAAGAAATTGGGAATGGAAAGTGAAACACATCTATACGCAAACTACCAAGTATACTAGATAGCTAGTTTTAGCTAGTTTTACTCATGATACCACTCTAGCATGCACAGTGATGTAGGTTTTCGTCCTTCTTCAATTGTTTTTTTCTAACCCCCGAGGGTCACTGCTATATAAGCCAATGACTTGTTTGGGTTGTTATGCTTGGTAAGATCAGACAACCGTAGAACAAGATAAATATTCCATCAAGAAGAATCCAACATAACTAGGAATCAAGTATCAAAACCAACACTTAAAAGTACAATTACATCAAAAGAAAAATGTGACTCTTAGAAAATTCATAACGACATTGAGTACACACCTTTCCAACTTTTGCAACTTCCAGGGAGGCCTTTTCAAGTACAAATATCACTCCAGGCTTCCTGGAATTCGTATCACAGGGGACAATTGGTATTCCTTCCATTTCATGCACTTCAAACTGTCCTTCTTTCCCTGTTTCTTCTGCTTCTTCTTCCTCCACCCCAGTTTTGGTCTTCTTGTTTGTTATTTCTTCTTCTTCTTCCTCGTCGGATTTGGTCTTCTTGTTCGTTCTTTCTTCTTCCACTTGTTCATCCACTTCATCGTCCTCCTTATCATATTTTTTCTCTTTCTTCTTTCGCTTGTACCCTTTCACCCCATATCGCGGCCCCATCCCTCCCTTCTTAATCTTTTTCTTAATAACAAACACTTAACCTTCACAATGAATCATAGAAAGAGTAAAACGAAGTGAAATCAGATCAAAATTTGAAGTTTTAAGGTAGCGCTAAACAAACAACAAAAGGAGACATCAGGTCCAGATAAAGTACAACCGGTCAAAGGAAAAGAGAATGCAGCAAGAATAAAACCTAATATAAAGAAATAGTTCGAGCATTAAATGTTCCCACATGATTTGTACTTGGGCTGGAGGTAAAAGTTACAAACAACAGCGAACTTTGCAGCTGAACAACAGCACTAACCGCCAGCAAAAAAATCTCAATAATTTCCTTTATACAAGAGCAATATGAACAATAACATGAGGAAGGAGGAAGGAGGAAGGAGGTATAACTTTGTAATCGGCGACGAGTGGAATCACGGAGAGAGGAATAACGCCGATGAGCTTTCTGAGGGACTGGACGATGGTGAAGTTGAAACAGGGTTTGGGAAAGGTTTTAGGTTTGCTGAATTGATCATACGAAGCGTCGTTCTGAGGATATTTTCAAGACAACTAGCGCATATTTTTAGCTTTGATATGGTTCGCATATAATAATAATACCTCTAAGAAATTAAAATGAAAAAAAAAGAAGAGTTGCACCAAAAAAAAAGGGGTAAAAAGAATGTTATAAAATTCATATTTTTCAAATTTGTATTAGGTCCTTCAACTTGAATTAGAACATTTAAACCTCAATACTTTTGTCTATAAATTACACAATTTATTTATATCTTTTACAATTATTAATTATGTTTGATATGATGTGATAATCAATATGAAATTACTATATACATATATGCATACAAACGTAATATAAACATTTTTATTTAAGTTATAGATATATTTGTTAGTTTATACCTATGCAGTTATTCGATTTAATTTTATGTATGACATAATTATTTTAATTAATAGAAATATTCTTTGTCTCTATATATAGTAAATTGCATTTGATGTCTTAATAATAAAGGTAATAAATTACTATGAAATTGAAATTATAATGAGGTCATAATTATGAGATTCAGTTTGCATTTATGCATTATTCCTAAATTATTCTTAATTATATTTTTATCCAAGATAGGATATTAATAGAACAGTAAAACTAGCAAATAATATGTTTCTTTCTTATGACAAAAGTAATTGATCTTATAAATTAAAATATGCAGATATTCAAACAAATGTGTGTGTGTTCATTGGATAATTGAATTGACTAGATTACAAGTATCCCATGTTGAATATTACATATTTTTTATTAATTTTCTTGTTATGATGATTGTATAATTGATCTTTAAAGTTGAAATGTCAAACTATCTCATGTGAGAATTACTATTTTTATGCTACTTATAACCTATTCTATTTATGGCAACTCAACTGATAATATTTAGATATAGTATAAATCATATGGAGTAGCCGAGTAAGTTAATAAAAAATCGTCACTCTCAAATTCACTATTCTTGATTAGTAATGGTTCAAGGAATTTCGTGGGTAATGTGAATTGATATTTGAAATTGTTTAAAGAATTCTTTGGCTAAGGTGAATTATAAATCAATTACTAATTAGTAAGAACAAATATACTTTTTTGAAATAAAGTCAATATCAATAGCATTAATCAGAGAGTTAGGGGGAAATCTCAACTACAACGGCTAGCATATAAATGTGAGACCCTTGCTAAGTTATGAGCCTCAACATTGGCTTGCCTACGAATCCAACAGACCTTGATATGAGGTCTGGCGTATAATAATTGCTTACATTCCAAAATGACTCTACCAAATTCAGTCCAAGAATCATGAGAACTATTCATAGCAGAAACTATATTTTGGGCATCCGAGTAAAAAGTCCCTCTACCCTGACAAAGAGGTAAGACCCAAGTTAACGCTTCTCGCAGTGCCACAGCTTCAACCACATCTGCACTACAACGCCCTACAAAATGACCCGATACTGCTCTCACGAAGTTTCCTTCCCCATCTTGGCATACAATCCCATAGCTATATAGACATCGCTCCATAAATATTGCACCATCAATAAAGCACAACCAATCCAGTTGGGCCTCATCCCGCAGCCCCTCTACTACCCCACTCGCCTCCACTGGGCGGGAACTGTTAATATGGGCTTGTTGCCAATCATGAATATATCCTAAAGCCATGCGATACAGAGTAAAAGAAGAGTATCTTTTGGCTGCCCAAATCCAATCGTTACGAGCCTGCCATAGGATTGAAGCTAATGAGCACCATTGAATCACCCGTACCGTCGACTCCCTCTCACACACTTCCGCAAACCACTGGTTGAAATCCACCCCATCTCGCACAACACTACCTCCTCCCCAACGCGCCCACACAGATTCTTTTTATTAAAGATTAACTTGATTTAATTATTGATGAAATAAGTAAACTTCACACCCACAAGTTGACCTGAGCTGCAGCTATGTTTATACTTTTGGCAAAAAAAAAATTAAACATGAACAATTTCCTTTCACTAAACAATAAATAAATACAAAACTCGCGAATGCCCTCTTCCTTCATTTAGCCGTTCAATAACTAGGATTGTATCAGAAACATCAACACGGAGACTATTGCACCAGTTGCAGCTTTATGTAAGGATAATCTGGTGGAACCTGCTTGTCAAATAAGACAAACTATGGTGAAAATGAAAATCAGCCGATATGGTTGCAAAGAACTATGAATTAATCACAAACCTTCATTTCTAGGGATAGAGTAGTTGAAATAAAATCTGAAATCATGATACCACATGCTGCAACTGGAACCATATATCTCCCATCCTTTCTTGTTCCCAATGGTGGTTCTAAAAGTCACTAGTTCATCTTCCAAGCACTTTCCACAGTCATTCCTGCTGACATCCCTAGTGCATTGAGCCATGCCATACCTCGTCCTGTTCTGTCCAGCATCCAACTCAGCAGTTTGAAACATGAAAGGCTGAACTGGGGTAGTAAAAGCAAGCTGCTGCATGAAGTCAAGTCCTTTTGAAACCAAATCAGGATCGTCATAATCCGTTTCATTGGCTGTAGCCATTGCAGACCTGTCCAATGTGCCAGCAAAACTAACATTTGCGTATCGTACTAAACACCACTTCTGCCAAACGGTGACATTTTCGCTGCTTGAGCAATCATGAACCGCAGTGGAGTTCCTTATACAATTTATGCAGTTCATGCTCGAAACGTCACCTCTGCATTGTGCAAGGCCATAAATCTTGCTATTACCTTTCCCAGAGGTTGCTTTGCTGAATCCATTGCTAGGACTTGCATTTTCTGCAAGAGAACTCAACAGGTTGTTCATATTTGATTGGTATTCACTATTCGTGATGGCGTTATTAGCAGCAGAACACTGCAGACCGACAACCTCGTTAGAATCAGCAAAGCAAGTCCTAGATAACAACATAAAAAATGACAATAAGAATTCTATACGATCCAAAAGGAATTTCGTCATCCCTTCCAGTTCTATGGAAACAGGAAACAGGAAGAGCTCATGAATTCTCTGTTTGTGTTGAGATAATAGCCAAGAGAATTAAATCTTGCTAATATATCTTATTTCACAATAAAAGTCAACTCATTGGTCTCTATTTAAAGATTACTATAAAGATGAATATTCAGATCACCATTTAAAAACCTGAACTCAGCTACTATCTGCTATTAGTCATATCCCAGCTATGTAATCTTGCCAATTCTCTGTATGAAAGCAGAGGTTGACTGGAACAACATGGCTTACTTTTTTTTATTAATGCCTCGTACATTTGATTGACATCAACTTTAAAATTGAAAATAAGAACTAGTGGCTTTTAGATTAATACTTTGGTTACCTTTCAACATCATCTAACCTTTGACAAGTACTAAAAAAGGAAGATTGCAAAGAAAATTGGTTAGACAAATAAATGTTAGAGTTGCATGTGCCAACACTACTTTGAAGGCCAGTTTTCTATTCCTTTTGTCATCAAGAACCAATCAACGATAACAATAACTTATGCTATTCGTAGTTTCGTTTCAATTAAAACATCAATATTTTATTCATGTCCAAACTATATAACAACTTGCAATTAAAAATAAAAAAAGCTTGCTAGAGACCTACACGTTATCAATCGAACAGATCCTAAGTTTGAAGTTATCCTTAAGTGGCTACAAGAAGACAAAACAAGTTGAAAGGGTGATTGGATTATTTTTCACATCAATTTTGAAATATGTATATTTAAGATTTGGAAAAAAATTACAAATATTTCCTAAAATCTTCAAAAACTTGACTTCAGATTGATAAAAATCCATTCTGGTTCAGCCGGATTCTGCTGAAGTTGACCATCATTGTTCTTATCCATGGCTTGAGCAATTCTGGCTATGAGATACCTGCAAAACAGATGAAGGCACGCCAAGGGTTGGTTCCCAGAAGGCCTCTCCGACGCTCAAGTTAGTATTTTCGTAGGGTTTTGGCCGCTGTAAACAGAGAGAAACAGGGTTGAATTGTCATTCCTAAATTACGGTAGAATTATACCTTATATACCTGGTATTGCCACTAGGTTTAGGTCTTTACGTGAGTCCAAGCGTTTGCATGGGAGTCTAACACCCGATGGGGCTAATGGGCTATGATCGATGGGCCGTCGATGTCCAGGCTCGGAATTGGGCCGGTCAAGACCGGTCCAACCGACCCGACCATATTTTATTTTAATACGCGTCACCTATTCCAAGTGCCGACAGTTGTCATCGTAATTGGATTCGTTGGGTCACCAAATGAGCAGAATCCAGTCCGTCCATGTTAATGTATCTTTATTTTCGTTTTTTAATTTTTTTTCAATTACTGCCTTGATTAGATACGCAATTACATTGTTTATTACAATCGTACGAAAATAAGTTCATGAGATAATTTGGGGACACGTTTCATTAACTGACGTGACATGACTATCGTCCTTTTTATGTCACGCTAATTAAAAAACAACAAAACATGAAATAGAAAGAAGAGATAGTGGACCATGTCTCAGCGTCCTTGACCAATTAAATTCAGCTAATCATCGACAACAGATAATGAATATGATTGGGTTCTACAAACTTTTGTTGATATTACTCGATTCATCCATAAAATTTTAAATTTAGAATTTTAATCATTCTCTACCAAACATTTGCCTTGACGCGATTATTAAAAAAAAAGGCCTTGAAACCATCATTAAGCTTGGGCTATTAGACAGATGTACTTTCCGACTAAAGCCACATAAAAATGCTAAAAGTGGTACTCTGTATCAGGAAATTTCAGAAGCAATACAAAAATAATCCATGCATGGAGTCAACTAAAGTGTCTATACTCATGGAAGTTAAATAATTGGTTGAACAGTTAATTTTTCAACCCAGCGTCATCGATGAACACTTTACACGTCTTACATTGGACGGTGATCGGTAAGAAGAGTGGGCAGTGGGAAATTTGCATGAAACTTTAGAAAAGAACATCTTGTTTGTCTCTCTCTCAGAGAGCAAAACTAGATGCTGAGTGGCTGTACCCATCAAACAGGGTTTTAGTGGAAAACAATTAAGGCCATTCCATATCCATCTGATGCTTCCTTCCTCGGTCGCTGTTTAGTGATTGAACGCCTGAAATAGATGGCCATACTACGTCCGTGTAATGCAAGTCTTGACACCTTTTTATTTAACTTGCTTTGTTATTGTATAACTTGGGATGATTAGTCGCTCATCAGGGTTAAACGTGTTGCACGAGAAAGAAAGCTCCAGACTAAGAGCAACAAATTTTTGTTATAAGAGAAAAAAAAAAAGAAGATAATGTCAAATAACAATTCCATTACTCTTATAGCTTTGAATGGATTGGTCATTAACAAAAGGATTTTTCATTTTCTTTTTGATTTAAATGTTGGAGATAATGTGTTCATTACCGACATTGACATCACAGCAAAAAGTTCGGATGCGTACGTTCATAGGTATACGGCATGAAGAAATCTAGCGATACTCAATTATTATCAAAATTTCATACAATTTAACGGAATTAAGTAGTACCTTTATGATTTATAATTGATTTTAACATTAACTCCAAAACAGAACCTATGTGATCACAAGACGGTAAAAAGCAGAAAGAGAAAGGCCGCGCCACCGGCGTAGGAACCGTGTTCATCGTAGCTGACTGTCAAAATCGTAAGGTGACCAACAGCCAGCGAAGCGGAAAACACTATCCAGTAAACAGCGACTGTCGGCATGCTGAGGTCACTGAGATGAGAACTCCATGTGATGTGAAGTTTCCTTCCCAAAAGGCTGAGATGGTCCCACTTATCTCTTTTCGTTGGCCCAGCGTTTGACCATTTATGTTTTTTAAGATTTGCGATTGTTACCTACGTTCCAAGATCAACATCTATTCAAAGTCATATAAAATTATGTTTTTATATACTTTTGTTTTCTTAATTATCCTATATATAAAATTAGATGATCTCCTATATTTTATTTACTCCATTTTTAGTTTTGATATGTTTCCTATCCTATATTTTAGTTTCTACTTTATTTGTGTGACTTTTTGTAACTAAAAATAAAAAGAGAGTAGAGTGTATCAGAGAGATTGAGATATGTTTATCTTAAATATATACCTTGTTAAATTTGTCTTGTGTTGATTTTTCTCTTTTTTTTCTCATTTTAACTTTAGTTGTACTTTAGGTGTTTTACGTCATTATATCATAGCCTAATTTTAGCATCGCTATTGATATAATAATTACATCAGTCACCTAAAAAAAATCTTCAATAATAGCAACAAAGTTTGAAATAGAGAAGTTCAACATAAATAATTTTTCATTTTAAAAGATGAAGATGAAGGCAATCTTAACAAAAGAATATTGTTTGGAGGCCATTGGAGAAGAGATCACGAAAAATAGCAAATGGAAAAAAATGAATTACAAGGCTATCATCAATCTAGATTTACATCTAATTGATGAAAATTTGTCAAGTTTAAAGGAGAAATACATAACAAAGGATATTTGGGATGGGATACACGGACAAAATTGTACAAGACTAAGTCATTTCACAACTAAATCTTCTTAGATAGAAGACTCTACACTCTTCAAATATTGGAATTTGCTTTAGTGATGGATCACATCAAAACTCTTAATACCCTAATTTTGAGCTCTCACAATTGCGCTACAAAAAAAAAATGTGCAGAACTTTTATTTTAAAGTCTACTAGATTCATATAATAAATGCATATCAACTTAACCAATAATAGTCTTTTAGACTATATCATATTTGAAAAATATTGCTATTGATATTTTAAAAGAAGAATAGAGGTGTAGGAACAAAGGGGATAAATTTCTAAATTCACAAAAAGTGGAGGCATTATCCATTATGAGAGAGAGATCAACATAACATAGTTCTAATGAAAGCTAAAATCATTGTAGATGTGATAGAATATCCAAATGGTACAACTATGACAAAAACAGACACATCAAAAAGGAGTATTGGAATAATAAGAATGCTGAGAAAAAAGAAACAACTATGAAATACCACAAATGATGGTGAAGGTTTGTATAGTGAGATAACAACAAGACGTAGAAATCATTTAGGCTTTTGGATTCGAGAGCCACCTACCCCTCAGAGAGAATGATTTGACTAATTTAAACAACTCTCAAAAGGATCTATATTTATAAGGGATAATCATACCTCAGAGATTGTTGGTATTGATACTATTAAGCTAAAAATGTAGGATAGTATAGTTTGCATCATCCAGGAGGTAAGATATGTGAAGGGCATATTTATGGTGATGAAAGCAAATTTGTACACACTTAAGGGAGAAACACTAAAAGAAGGAGAGGTATATATTGCATTAGTAAGTTTGATGAAAGAATTAACAATGATGTGGCACCTTAGACTTGGCCATATATCATAACAAAGGTTAAAGATTTTTTAAGAATAAAAGCTTCTTCAAAGGCTCAAAAGGATATCATTACACTTTTGTGAGCATTATGTTATTAGTAATTAGTACATATTGAAAGTTAACAATTTCACTACTATTAGAAAATCTATTATAAAGCTAATTCATTATGATGTTTGACAAACACCAGCTTCATCCTTAGGAGGTGTAAGATACTTTATATCTTTCATTGATAATTACTTCAGGAGATATTGGGTGTATCCAATAAAAAGGAAGGCAGATGTGTTTTTAGATTTCATGAACTTTAAAGCATATATAGAACTTCAAACTAGAAAAAATCAAGCGTTTATGAGTAAATAATGGAGGAGAATACATTAGTGATGAATTTGGTTCATTTTTATACAAGAAGGCAATAAGAGGCAAGTCATAGTAGTAGACACTCGTTAAAAAAATAAAGTAGTAGAGCAAATGAACGAAACATCTCCAAAAAGAACAAGACCAATGCTGAGAAATGTAGGTCTAGCCAAATCATTTAGGGCAAAAGCAATAAAATCTACTTGCTATATGATCAATTGGTCTCTATCAATGGTAATTGGGTAATTGCTACTGAGAAAGGGTATCGCTTATAAGATCTCACTTCTCACAAGGTAATAGTTAGTACAGATGTATTGTAAAAGATAATTTACAAGAAAAAGAAGAAAATAACACTTCAAAGGAGAAACCAAAGACTACTATAGTATAAGTGAAAGAAAGACAAAAACAAGAAGATCTAGATTGTTTGGAAGTTGCAATATAGCATGAAAATTAAGAACAAGCTGAGTCTTTAGTCTCAAAGATTCGAAGGACGGCTCGAGAAAGGAGAGAACTAACTTGAAACTAGAAAATTTTAATCCTTTAGCCTAGAAATTTTAATCCTTTAGCTTATGAGGTCACCATCCTTAATAAGCCTTATAAAGGTCCTGAAGCACCTCAGGAGACCAATCCACCTTCTTCTAAATCCTTGACCCAATTAGGAAGACATAAGGTTAATTTATAGACGATAGCTCACCTGTGGGATTACATTCAGTTCTTAATTGAATTTCTCAATACATATATTTTTCATTGTATATTACTTTGTGGTTTACCCCTTTGAAATGATGTTTTATGAATTTTTTCAATATGGTTGTTAGTTCCTTTCAAAAAAACATAATGCTTTTATTATTCTTCCTACTCTAACTAGGCTTTTAATTTTCCTTATTAGTGCTTCTGCTTGAGTTTCTATAAGAAGTTTAGTTGCACACTGTAGTAGGTAAATTAAAGAGTTAAGATCACAGGGATTTTAACTATATATCTATTAAATTGCATATTTTTATCTCTTTATTAAATTCTAGCATTTCAAATTTTGGTATTTTGTTATTTTCTATATCAAATTCTATAACCTATTTTGGTTTAATTTTCTTTTTATTTTGATGAGATGCCTGTGATTTTGATTTGTTGGAAACTATTAGTAAATTTTTTTGTAATGCAAATGTTTGTGAATTTTAAGTTTCATTATGGTACGTAGGGTATTGGAAAGAAATGAAAACAATAAATATGTTGGAGGCAAGATCAGACGGAAGAAGGATATTGGTGTTGATGAACTTAGTATGTTATTATTAAAAGGAGCATCAAAGGATAAAGGATATAAAGTTGTATCTATGTTTGAGTCATTGAGATGCTTGAAAGAGTTGGTTTATACCATGGTAAGGACATGTTGTCAATGTTTCAACGTATGGAAGAATTGAAGAACTACAATGTTGAAATCTATTATGAGCATGGTTGTGATAATCCTACAAATGATAGTGAATAAATTGATTCTGATATCAGCAATGAAGATAGGTAATTGTAAGTTCAGGTGGAAAAAGATGATGAAGATTTTATTGTTATGGAGATGACTGAATCTGAAAATAATATAGATGATGATGAAATTTATACAACTAACAATTAAGAATATGCTATTGCAAAAGCTAATGAGAAGAAATATAGAAAGAAGGTAGGTAGTGGATTTGAATGTGATGGTGTTGTGGATGGGGCCAAAAGTAGTGGAAAATGTAGTAACGAAGACCGAAATTATTTAAACAATTCACATAGAGAAGTAAAGATTTCAAATGGTTGGTATAATGAGTATAAGGATAATGATGTTGAAGTTTAATCTCCAATATGTAGTCATGATGGTGGGTGTGAGGCCTTTGACAGAAGGAAGAAATATGTTGTTTTTAATCCAAAAGTGGACATGAAAGAATTTTAGTTTGAAGTTGGCATGAATTTTAAGGATGAGGTTCAGTTTAGGGAGGCAATTAAAAATTATGCAATTACAAATGGATATGATGTTTCAATGACGAGATCTGTTGTGAGAATGGGAGTCACTTTTGATCCATACTATGGTTTTAGGTTTATGATAGTTGGACTAGAAATGAAAAAACCTTTGCAATGAAGATATTAAAAAACACACATACTTGCAAGAAAGTGTAAAGAAACCAACCAGCTATTAAGAAGTGGAAGAGAGTATATTGAACGAGATGAGCCCTTGGTAGAATCATTCATAGCCCCTCCTCTTACATAAGTGAAGAAAACAAGTTCAAATTTCATCTCAATTTTACCAAAATCCTTTAAGCCTGCATCACTCTAATCAAGACCCAATTCAATTTTGAAAATTAATTTCTTAATAGCGGGGGCTAGCTAACAAATTTGAATTGAGGAGAGACCTATTTCACTGAAAATAGCCTGAATAAATAATTATTCTCTAATTCATCATTTTGAGATGGATTGATTCTTTGCAATGTAGTTCTCACCAATGAACTCTTCATTTTTCTCTTATCCACCCTCCTCCATTACCTTAAATGACTAAGGGATATAGGAGAAGAATGGAAGGTGAAGAGGGATAGAAGATCGGTAATTTTAGAAATGAATTATTTTAGGGTTAAGGATGAGTAAAATTAGCTTTTTGTAAATTAGAATTAATGTTTGGTTCAATTATTTTTTAATTTAATTAATTTTGATTAAGAAAAATTAAATTTAAGAAATAATTATTAGTTATTAAATTATATATATTTTTAAAAAGATGATTGAGTCATGTAGAGCTACATATTGCCCTTATGGCAATGTGGGCCCAAATTAAAAACTAAGATATTCTATATTTATGTCATATCACCAATGACATAGTAGATAACTGACAAAGACAAGTATTTATTAGATTTTTCGTCAATGTTAGATTTAACCTAAATGTTTTTAAAATGATCGAGTTTAAAGTAAACACTATGAAACACTAAGGTCCAACTTCTATTCAATTGTAAACGTTATGGTTGTTTAAACCTTTTTAATAGTTTTTTTTAATAATATACAAGTTTTCAAAGATCAAAAGGTCTTATTGAAAAGGTCTCATTTGATCGATATTAAATTTGTAGTCAACTTAGGAACCTTAATTGTAAACATATTTGATTATACAAAAATGATACTAAATAAGTATTACCTCTTCTATTAACTATTTTAAGTTTAAGTGTGAGAACTGAAAAAGGTATACAAACAAGGTTTGTTTATTTAAAGAAGGTAAAATGGCTTGAATTCAAATTATTTTGATCCAGTTTAAAACTAACAGATAAATTCTAATTTAATGGAGATTAGATTCAAATTTCGGTTAAACTTTAACCCAAAGTTTGT
>JANZLH020000389.1:911881-924662 GCA_026770325.2 Erythroxylum fimbriatum
TATTTGCATAATTCAACTCAGGCTAGTTTTAGGATCAATTTCATAACGGTTCCATCGAGAGAGACGACCCGAGGTTCCGCTTGCTGCAATCTTGGAATTATTTAATTTTGACCGGTTTCCAAGGTCGATTAATTTAATCAAACGACAGAGCCGCGATCAATTAGCTATTATCCTCTTTCTTGTACACCAGGTTTGTTATCTTTAATCTTTGTTTTAAAAATTACATATTTGTTATGTTATTGAATTCTGTTATAATTGAAGATATAATAATTGTAATTGCATTTTATTTCTAAATTCTCAACTTCAATCAATATCTATTGTCCTACTGCTCTCCAGTTTTCACTATCCACTCTCCCAGTCCCAAACTCCAATATTATTTCATGATTTCATCTTGGTTTCTTGTAAAATGCATCATTAAAAAATTGAACAATCTTTTTCGTAAATTATGTCATCAATTAAATGAATTTTCCCTTTCTCATTAATTAAATGTATTTCTCATAATTTTAATATTTCTATTCAATTAAATGAAAAATATGAACTTATTTTTTTTTTGTTTTTCAATTTGGGCAGTTTTCAATTAAAAAAAGCCCCCAAACTTGAAACTACGTGCAATCTTTTTCTTATTCAAAATATCATCGTACATAAAGGTGATATAAATATTACTAATAGTAATTAAAACTTTTTTACTTCAAAATTTGTTGTATATTTTTTTTATACATATTAATAATTGATGTGTAAAAGAATAGAAATTCATCTTATTTACTTTATCATTATATATATGTTACATATATTAATTCATTAAAATTCTCATTTTCTATTAATGAATTGTAATTTGTATCATCAATTAAATAAATTTCTCATATTATAAATAAATATATAATCTTTTTTTTCATTTCCTATCCTTTATAAATGAATTAAGTTTCAACTTATTTATTTTAACATTTTATGTATTCATTCATTAAAAACCTCTTTTTTATTAATCAATTGTAATTTGTATCATCAATTATATAAATTTCTCGTATTATATATAAATATATATATTTTCCATTTCCTATCATTCACAAATGAATTTAGTTTCATCTTGTTCATGTTATCACTTTATGTGTGTTTTATGTATTCATTCAATAAAAATCTTATTTTTGTTAATCAATTGTAATTTGTGTTTCAATTCAATGAATTATCATATTATATATTTTAATTAAATAAAATTTTGTATTAAATAAATTCAAAATTTAAAAATTTAAAAATTGGCCCCAATTGGACTTCGAGCTATCGGAGGCTTGAATCAGTTTGAGTCCAAGGCTACTTGAGGTCTGATTGGGCCGAGCCCTGGGCTTACATCCTAAGGCTCAAGCCTATGGGCCTGATCCACTGCCATTCCTACACTCCATTGGATTTGTATCAATAAAAAAGTTGAAGTTAAAGAGTGATGTTAGTAGCCATTTGAGATAGTGACTTAGCTTAGTAATTGGGGGTATTTATGACAAGGTGTTTACTCTTGCGTCAAAATGTTAGGGGAATTTTCAAACAAGCTTATAAATTCTCCTATATTTTTGAAATTTAGTGTTTTATTTTTAATAAAGGGTAAAAATACTTTAATTTTTTAACAATTTTCTCATGTGTGTTCGCTTTATGCATTAAGTGCAATGATGTGAATTAAGTTGAAATTTGAAGAATTGTGAAGTGAATTAAGTTGATTTATAATTTGATGTAAGTAATTAAGTGCTTAACAATTCAATGAACTTTGTAATCAAATGAATAATGGAGAATCTTGATTTAATGCTTTCTCGAAGTTTTTCTTATTAATATGAGAGTCCTCAACCGAATGCTTAAGTGTGGGGGAGTTTGATAAATGCTTAACTATTCATATTTTTAGGTTTATATTTAGTGTATTTTACTTGTTTATTTTATTTTTTATACTTAATTTGTTAATATTGTGTTTTCATATTGTAGTTCACTTATTTGAAGCAAAAGAAATAAATTGGGACAAGTTTGGGGCTATTTTAAGTTATTTTAACCAAGTTATGAAGATGTTAGAAAAGTATATGGGCACCAACATGCTCATGTTGATGCCCATGTACTTCAGCATGGTCATGTTTTACAAAACAAGCGGTTTTAAAAGTTTCAGAGAGTTATACGACTATCAACATAACCATGCTAGAGACCAACTTGCCCATAATGATGCCTATATTTATATTTTGAGCTTATGTTTACTTTGGATTTAAGGGATTCATTATTTTTGAAGTATATGGCCACCAACACGCTCTTGATGATGCCCATATACCACCCAAAAACCTAAATTTTGTAGTATAAAAGATAAAATTAAGATGAAAAGTAAAAAGGAGGCTTGGGAAACATATGAAGAAACCCTAGGATAGTAGAAAGCATGAAGCACAAGCAAGGAAACCCTTCTGCGGTAGATTTTTATCGATCTAAAGTGAAGTTTTTGAACATTGAAAGGATTTTATCATGTTATCCTTGAATTTCAATTTTCTCTTTAGCTTTGATGTTATATTTCATATGATAATGAGCAAAACCCTTTATGATGACTTAGATTAAATGAACCCTGGGATAGACCTTATATTGATTTTATTTTAATTTATTCTTTAGTTTCATTGAGATTACAATTATGTGTTCTGTATTATTCTTCAATCAATATTATCAGCATGTTATTTTATATGTAATTTCATGCAATTTAGATTGATAAATCCTTTGTATAAATAGATCTAGCATAATTGAAAGGAGTTACATGTAAACCTAGATTAGCGTCAAACCTAATAATGAAATTCGTAAATTGATTAATACAACTTTAGGAGTTTTAATTAGAAAGATATTTCAACTAATCAATATAGGATTAGTTGTTAATATTCTTGAGACATATATTAGCATAATTAAGGAATTTTCACCGTCTAATAAACTTTAGAATACATTGATGTGTGAAGTCATGATTACATGAGAAGTCATAAGGGTGATTTGAATTCTGGATACCATTGTTTCATTGGTTGATTTTTAGTTCAATTGCCATTCCAGTTTATTAATTATGTTGAAGTTTATTGGTTTAATTTTAAATATGATCAATCACTATCCCTAATATTTGTTGGTTAGATAATAGGAAAAAGGGTTATTATTTGTTCTTATAGTCCTCATAGGGTTAATCTGTCCTTACCATTGTTAGCTATAACTACATCGAGTGCTTTCGATTAAAATATAAATAAAATCAATCTTAATCAAGTTTTTAAGCTTTTTGTATCATTTTCAGGGATTAGGATATTAGAAATACTTAATTTCTATTAATCTAGCCATCATTTTTCTTCTCTTTTCTTTTTATGTTTATTTGGTTATTCTTATAGCCCTTTTTTTGATTTTGTGTTTATGAAATATTTTCAAGATTTGGGTATTCATCATTATAACTACCAAACATAATAGAAGGATGGATATGATAGCATTCTCAGGGGAATTATGGTGTGTCATCAAACGAGAGGCGTGGTGATACGTGTGTGGAAGCTCAATTGGTATACATGATGTGTTCTCATATTTGTAATGGTGACCACCCTATTCATGAATGTCATGCACAAGGTTACATATGGGAGCATCTATTTTGTATAGGGGAACTAACCTTAAAACATCTCATATGGGAATACTTATAATCCATAGTGAAGTTGTTATCACAACTTTGTATGGAATGCCCAAGTTTTCCCTTAGATTTCTACATCATCAACAATAAAAGGAATTTTGGAATTTTGAGGATCTTCTTATAAAATTCATTGCTTCAACCAAGGTTTCCCTCTATAAAACTAAAGAGTCAAGTACTTTATCCATATACACCAAGTCAAATTTGAGGCAACAAGTAAATAAGATAACTATTAGGACTGGAGAGGAACTAAAGGTTAAATAAATGGAGGAAGCTGTTGCTTAAAAGGAGAAGAGAGAAAAAAAGAGGATGATGAAGAGGATGATCTAAAGAGGCTATCAAGGAATTATTGACAGGCATCTTAAGTATAAAGGTCTGCTACTTCCCACAGAAGAAACTTTTATAGGCAATTGATGATTCAGGAGTTTTTCTTAATTCCATGTTCTATTGACAATTTGTTACTAAAAAAGGAACTAGTGGATGTACTTGATTTTATTAATTTGATACCATATATCCTCATCATATTACAACAAGTGGCCTATTTATAAGCTAATGACCTTCATTTGAGAAGAAGAGATGAAGCAAGTAGCTGATTATAGATCTAAGTTGAAGAAGAATTTGTGTAGAAGTCCAGCTAAAATACTCATAAAAAAAGCATTTATTAGGAGACAAACCAATAGTTAGGTGTTCTTGATTTTGATGTTAAAACTCAACACATTGTTTATAATAAAACCATGGCTAATGTGAGAAACTCCTACATCTCACTACGATGGCTCCTTCTTCTCCTTGCTTCCTACCCTTTTCCTCACTTTGGCCTTGTTTTCTAAGTCTTCTCTATCACGTTTTGATAGGATTGAATCATCTTATATTTTTTATACATTTCAATGTCTTTTCAATCCTATCTTTGTGTTTAAATACTCAATTTTTGTTCATTTTATGTTACATATAGATTAAAGGATTGAACACAAATATATGTTAAAAGGAAGAAGTTTGACAAAGTTTGGATAGCCATCCATGTGCGAGAAACCATCAAGGGCATTTAGAGAAGAATCGAAGAAGACCTGGGAAATAACCTAAGGCGACGATTGTGGCAAATATGCCACGATTGTGATAGAAGCTTGAGTACAGGGCCATGATCGTGGGGAGTCAGCCATAATCATGACAAAGAGCAGACAAATTGGCCACGATCATGGTGAGTTAGCCACGATCGTGACAGAGAGTAGATAAACTGGTCAGGATCGTGCACTAAAGGCCACGATCGTGGCCTGTGCGTAGATAGACATAGGGTCGCTTTCATAATCAAGTTTTTGAGAGACTTTTTGGACCTTTGAGCGTGAGAAAACTTGAGGGTTTACCTTAAATGGGAAATACTACAAAAAGAAAGAGAAAGGACCTAAAAAGCTAAGCCTCCAATCTGCCACTTTTAGAAAAACTCCAAGAAGAGAGGACTCTCAAAATCTGCCATTTTTGGAAAGCTTCAATAAGAGAGGAGGAACCAGGAGAGAAGTTTTTGTTAATTTCCATGGGCTTAGCTAGTCTCTTTTAGTTTCAATGCTTTATTTTCATATTCATTCGATTAGTTCATATCTTTCTTAGTGTTAATCATATTTTTACATGTTCTATAATGTTAGAATGAATGTTTGATGGATTTTGCAATTGAACTTTATGAATTTTGCGATGAACTTTTAGGTTATATCAATGGATGTTTATTCCTTCAATTTTCTAGCTTCAATCTTGGTTGTTTGAGCTTATTTATGTGCTTTTTCAGATCTGAACTTGTTGGGTATTTGAATGTTTAATGGTTTATGTTATAGGTTTTTGCTTCTTTTTGATGCTTTGGATTAATTTGTGCTTAATAGTAACTATTTATGCATGTTCTTAGATTCATGATCAATTAATTTAGGATTTTGTATAAGTTATGTGTGCTGGAAGTTTTATTATGATGTAATTAGTTTAGATTTTGTAATTTGGGCTATGATTAGTTATTTGCTAGCATAAAGAGTGTTGGACCCCATTTCTAGAGCCCAACATCCAGAGTCATAAACCGTGAGCGTATTATCCTGTAGGGTCATTTCAATAAACCCTCATTATCCATCATTAGTTAATCTTCATTCTCATAACATCCCAAAAATCCTATGTTCATAACCAATTCACGCTCTTCCAACCGTTCCCCTCACTTTCTTTCCATCAATCTTTTTTAAATCAATACCAAAGGCTACCAATTTTTATGGAGAGATAGAAAAATGTGTTAGGAATCTATTGGTTTAAGAATCACTTCATTTGGAGGTTAGATGATGAAGTTATGGCCAAAAGAATCAAAAATGATTTTATTCTCAATCTTATTGTACCTGTTTTGGGACAATTGGCATAACTTTCTCCAGAGACATCGAATTAAGGTTGTCTTAGGATGGTTTTGAAGATGACTTCCAGATCTACAACTTTCGTGAAGACCCCAAAGAGAGATTTTGACATTTAGAGGGGCAAAATCGTGAATTTTCGAAAGTGTATAGTGTATGTCCGTTAAACGGACATACACCTCCACCTAACGGACATACATGGGGTTCCAGCCCCGTGAAGGTCCTTTTAACGGACCTATTGTCTATCTAACGAACATAGATGATACCTAAGCCCCTCCAAAGTCTCTCCAATAGTTCCTACATCCATTCTAACATCACTTTCACTCATAACCTTCCCAAATTCACCTCTTATAATGCAATATCACTTCTTAACAATTCAACCACCAAGTTGATCTCATAAAACTCTCAAATCTCAACTCATTTGATTCATCATATTCAATTACATCTCATCATTTACTATGGCTATCCTGATATACATCCTATGTAGCATCACCAACTTATAATGGTCATATCTCTCAACTCCGATATCTGAAAATTTCATTCTTTATACCGTTGGAAAGCTAGAAAGACAAGCTACAAATTCCAAGAAGACAACTTTGTCTAATTCAGCCTAGATTATTACAATTTTTCCCTTGAAGTCAGAACATAATTTCTACCCTTATAAAAAACTTGAAAATGTAATGTAAAGGCTTAAAAAGTCATGAGCAAACATAATGTATATATATTTCATTAACATCATAAGATAAGAATTTAATGGGCATTTTGAGCTACAATACATCATAATCCAAAAATACAAAGTTTACCTAAACTAGAATTGCTTAAAATGCGACTAAAGCCTTGTTTTACAAAACTAGCTTAAAATACTAATACATTGCAAAAGTGGAGTGATGCCTCGACTCTTGGTTACTCGATCTCATGCTCTTCACCTGAAGATGGAACAAAAATGTAAGGGTGATCTTAAAGCTCGTGGGTAAAAATTTTATAACCAGTAACAAGCAAAACCATTGAAATATTCATTTCCATTGTAAAAATTCCCATTGAATCATAAGGCACATATTTCTCAAATTCTCAACCAAATTCACAATAATGCAAATCATGTATGCATCAATCTTGTCAATATATCATAAGCATATAAGCACATCAAAATGGTTTGGGTGGATCCAAAAATAGAACGTACTACACATTTCCACATAATGGTCCTATGTAGTCGTGAACAGAACGTACTATCGTAATCCCACTTAATGGTCCTGCGTAGCTGTGAACTTAGGAGAGTCCATGAAGAAACTCCATGCCACTAGCAGGCAGGTGGGAGAAGCCTTTTGTCGAAGTGCACTTGATTTAACTTAGGGGACCACCACAAACTCACATATTCATGCATTTCACATCTTGTAAACATATTTCCCAAAATGGCACCTTTTCAAAACTTGATTTCATAACCATAATATCGTTTCAAAAACCAATATTCTTTCAAAATCATTTCTATCATTCATTTCATAAACCAATAACACAATTCATGTACAAACATGTAGCACATTCTTAAAGCATTTAAAAAGCAATAAACGCATATGAATAAAGTAGTTGAAAATCATTTATTTTCATTTCTTAAAAGAAACATTAATGGCTTATTACTTAATTATAAAAGTGTAACCCACCTTAATTTCCTTGCTTGAAAACTTGCTCAAGGATGCCTCTCCTCTTGCTCCTCTTGCCTCTCTTGCCTCCCTTCAAGATTGGAAAAAATCCCCATTCTATAGGAATTCAAATTGGAAAACCCAAAGAAACATATGTATAAAATTGGTCCTAGAATATTTAAACCCATGCATTTCCTAAGCTCTTTCGACCAAGACCCTTCCAAAATCCAAAAGATTAAACATAAACTTACCTTGAATCTTCACTAAACAATGAGCTTCTTAGCTCTAATGGAAGCTCTAACCTTCCTTTTTCTTTTTTCCTTCTTGCACAACCTCAAAATCTCTCTTGAAGGCTAAGAAAAATTGAAACCTAGCTCAACTCTCTTCTTTCTCTCAACCCATGACACTCTTTCTCTCTTTCTCCCTTATTTTTGTTTTTGGCTTCTTCAAATGTAAGACAAAGCTTCTTCTTCCCCTAATGAGTCCAAAAAGTCTATTTTACCCTTAATGAGTCCAAAAAGTCTATTATACCCTTCCTTATATGCCTTGTATCTTTTATCCTCAAGTGATCTCCCAAAAATACCCCTCATGCAATCTTACCACCTTAACATTTTAATTCAATTAACCTATGTCATAAAATCTTACTAACATTAACATGTTAATTACTCCAAAAATAATTAATCTATCAAGACCTCAAAATTAATTTAAATCATGCTTATTCATCAAGAAAAATTTGGGGGCCAACAAAGAGTTTTGATTTTTGTTAAGTTTGTGTTGAAGTTTGGTTTTTATCAATTCCTTTATAATTTCTAGCCTTGGTTTTATTTAATTAAGTATGGCTTTTGTTTATTTAAATCTATTGTGCTTTATATGAACATGTGTGGAGATATTATAAGAATGAAGGGATGGAAATTGTGATAATGAAGTTGAATTTGTCTTAAATTGGTGCTTGTAGGTCTAGGTTGGTTTGAGATAAATGTCATGAATTAGGAAGTGCTTATAAGCTTGATCACCCTTTCCAAAGGCTAAGGATGAGCGTGTGATATGTAATAGTCCATAGTGATTCCCAGAAGTAGCAATAGGTTAGTTGAATTTGTCAGGATACTTAATCAACTAATCTAGGATCCCATACCTTCAGGTTATACCTTCCGAGCTTATGAGTAGGTGGCTTAAGTTAGTTATTTCTTAGTACCTAATGCATCTATCCTGTTAAACTTAGAGAGCATATTCTAGGTTATAGTGGAGATCAGGGCATTTCTAGAGCATATTAGTTTTGCCTATTTTCAGGAAATTAAGGGTTCCAAAACTTAATTGAGTCCATAGGTTAACACCAAGATGAGAGTACCTTTTCTTTAGATTCAAGGATCAATGAACATCCTGGAATCCTGAAGATATCTCCAACCCACTTCTTTACCATTGTTATTAGTACTTTCTAAATTCGCTTTGCGATTGTTTATTTATGTTCTTTGCATCTTAGCTGTCTTGTTTCATCATTTCAAGATGTTTTGTTTTCTTTTGTTTGCAACATTTGAAATAGCATTTGCATCCCAGCTCTATGTGGTTTAATCCTAGCTCACCATTTACCGCATAATTTGGTAGTTAGGAATTTATTATTTGGTAGTTAGCGACAGGCTATCACAATTCCTTCCTGTCTTCTCCTCGAGTCTTCTTTTCTCTCCCTTACTTACTTTTTGTACTTCCTTGCTCCCTTCCTGTAGACAACTCCATGGACTACGTTGTAATTTTTCACTTTACCTTCATCATAATTTACTATTTTTAGAAGATAATTTAGGAACTTTTGTGTATAGTTCTCCATCATATACCTTATAAGAAAGGTTGCAGTCTTTGAGCGGTTATTGTTTAAATATTTTCTGGTATTACCTTCTAAGGTTTAGGCTCTATGTAGTACCCCACTCTCACAGGACCTGACATCCTATTACTGTAGTACTACCAATCGGTGTACTCACTTCTAATCCATACTTCAATAACTCTCTATCACAATGCAACCTAGATGCTAGATGTGATGCATTAAAAGAATGCGTAAATCCAGGATCTAGCAATGCAAATGCTTCACAAGCAAAAATAAGTAGCTCACCTACAACGACATTCGGAGAATCCTGAGCCTCCTGTCTGGTTATAGCATACACTTTGGCCTGAGGTTGCAGTCGGTTACTTCGCACCTCAGTCCTGATAGTAGGACTTTCATAACTGATCCTGTCTCTACTACGGCCTCTCTGTCTAGATCCACTAGTTTGGCTCTATTAAATAGTAGTTTTACTCATTGATCCCCCTCTCACACCCGACTGAGCTCCAATAAGGGCAGGACAATCCCTAATTCGGTGCTCAAGAGAGCCATAACGAAAACAGGCTCTTGATAATGTCCAACATTCACTACGGTGCTTCTTCCCATAGTTCTCACAATTGGGTAATTGACCCGACACTGAACCTCTTCCATTGGCAGACTGTATGAAGTTGCCCTTCTATCTGAACCTCGACTGTCTTGATCCAACTGATGGTCGAAAAGATCTGTTCTGGCGATTATTAAACCTTCTTCCATAACTACCCTGAGATTCAATGGGCCTTTTCATTATAAAATTTTGTCTGTGTTCTCCCTAATTATCTCTCAACAATTGCTTTATTCAGATTGAGGCTGCTCTGAGCTCAGTGAAACTGCTCAAGTTAGTAATAGCTATCCTTGTCCGAATCTCCATGTTTAACCCATATTCAAATCTCCGAAACTTATCTTCCTCAGTAGGAATCAAGGCAGTAGCATATCCCAACAACTTATTAAACTTGATCTCATATTTTGCCACTGATAACCTGCCCTACTTCAGATCCAGAAATTCCTTCATCTTTCTGTCCAGGTAGATCTTGGGCATGTAATTCTCTTAGAAGACCTACAGAAAGTCTTCCCACTTCAGGTTACAAGGCTTGGTGGTACTTCCTGGAATAGTCTTCCACCATTGGTATGTTGGGCCTTGCAGTAAAGAAACTGCATAGTCGAACTTCTCGTCTAACTCGCAGTCTATCTGGTCGAAAACTCTCTCTGTTCTCTCTAGCCATCCCTCGGCCTCTGTAGGGTTTGTACTTCCATAGAAGTCCAGAGCCTCTTGCTTTTGCAATTTATCATACCTCCTTTCCCTCTCAGAAATTCTGGGGGGCATTCTCTCAGATCGAGGTACAGATGACTCTATACTGACTCCTACTGATTCTAGGTCAGCCGAGTGTCCCACTTGATCTCCTATATCGGATGACCTATAATAGACAATAACTTCAATTACTATCCACATTTCTCACTATATAACATGTCTATATGCTTAATCTGTCCCTATGGATGCCAAACCATGCTCTGATACTAAACATTTATAGCAACCCACTCTCACAGGACACATACTCGACATCCTGAGTGATATCCGAATACATACCCTACAAGAGTGGCATGCTAGAATAATCACGACACTAACTTAATCGTGGCATCATCATTTATAAGATAAATATCCCACTATTTGAAAACCAAACAATTCCTCATTTCATTTCATAAAAACCAAATATGTACATTGTAGCTTTACAACATCCATATAAGTACATTATCAAAGCTAATCAGAGTTTACATCTATGTATACCTAACATGCTATATACATGAGGAATTATACAAAAACTATATCTAAATCCTTTAGTCTCAGCTAACCGACCTTTGAGCCATTTTTTCTTTCCAAAAGTACAAAAATTATACTTCTTCTAGAGTCTTTCTGTCACTAGTATCCTCTCTCAATACTTGAAATGTCAACGCTGCAATTTTGGTGAGTTTTGCAAACTCAGTAAGCTAACCATTCTCGCCAGTTCACTCAAATCATATAACACATTAATATATATAATCACATAATTCGCATCATTTCATTTATCATGTAGCATCACATATCACTTACTTCACATACCACATTCAGAGCAGTCAATTTGATCATTTCGATCATTTAAAACATACATATCAATTATAAATGCAATATACATGAACTCACTTTAATTTATTACTTTGTTGTAACCAAGTGCCTTTTTACTAGCCCATATCCTTTGTGGATACTGGGCTTGTTTAAGATATTTTCCCATATCCCTTAGTAGATACTGGGTATAATTACAACTGAGCTAGAGCTCTTATCACATTATGAGCTTTAAGCTCTTTTTCGGTGGCTACTCTGGTCACAACAGCCTTTATGTTGTCATGTATTCATGTAATGAAATGCAACACATTCACATTCATATTTACATTTATCATCGGACCTTAGTCCGACATTCAACAATAATATTGAGTAACACTTATTTCGTTGATTGAACCCAAGTTTATCATATTAATTGGCTACATTTTCATGGCTATTAATGTACTTTTTGACTCTTAATTCGTGATTTTGTGCTTAAATTAATTCCTTGCGGTGAGCTTATGTTTTATACAATTTGTTAGTAAAATTGTGCAAATTGACATTAATTGCATTATAATTTTTCTAAGGACAATTGATACTACAAATTGCTATTTTATATTTCAGGAGAAAAAGGAGTCAAAAGGATGAGAAGTGAATAATCACACCTCGCCGCGGCATCACCGCGGCATTCGCCGCGGCGAATCACTCCGCATGCAGAAGAACACGCGCCGCGGCATACAAATTACTTCAATTAATTCGCTGCGGCGAGTGACCATCCGACCATTCGCCGCAGCGAACGCAGCCATTAGCCGCGACGAACTAGCGGATCCCCGAACTCTAAATGGATAAATCGTCTCACTGTGCTGACCCGAGCCCGCGACCCATCCTTTAAATACTGCCGAATTAGGTTATCCAGGGGGAATCGGACGAGAAGCGAGAGAGAACAGCGAGAGACGAACGACGAAACACCATCGGGAGAGAAGAGAGAGAGCGCCGACCGAGAGAGGCGTAGTCGCCGCCCAGGGTTCCCTTCGGGGTTCCCTGGGAGGTTATTTTTAGCTTGTTTTTATCTTTGTTTTTGCAGGTTCCGAAGTCCACCGTAGTCAGCTTGGATTCGCTGCGAGTTGTGGAGTGTCCGGTTGAAATGTGTGGCTAGGGTTCTGTCCTCTTGGAGATGCAGTCGCGGCTGGAGTTTACTGGGCTTCAAAGGGAGTAGCTTAATCTATAGTTTGCTATGATTTATGAATATGC
>JANZLH020000389.1:943485-954315 GCA_026770325.2 Erythroxylum fimbriatum
TGAGTTAAAATTAGGTATGCTTGAAGTCATTAACTTGAGATGGTGAATTTTGAGCATGAACTATTGCTATATATATAAGTGAATTATGGAAAAGAAAGATAGGATTTGTGGTGAATGATATGATGTTATTGAATACAAGGAGTCAATGAATTAGGGTTGAGAATTTGATGAATTCCAATTGGTAGTTGAATTATTATGAATGATGTTGTAATAGAGGAAGTGGAATTGCGATATTCTAATTTTTTCATAAAGGAAAATTGTATGTTCTGAATTCCAAGGAAAAAATGAATCGATCTAGGTAAAATTAGCCAAAGTTTCCTTCATGAAAGTTGTAGCTTGTATTTCTACCTTTCTAACGATATAAAGTATGCAATTTTTAGATATCGGAGTTGAGAGATATGATCGTTTGAGTAGGTGATATTGCATATTACATGTTTCCCAAATAATTAGAGTATATGAAGTGATATCGGACTAGAAAGAGTTGAATTTGGCAAGATTATGAGTAAAAGGTATGAAAGAATGGGTCTAGGATTCTTTGGAGGGGTCTTGGAGGGTAAAATTTTTGTTACACCCAAAGGTTACACTGCCTACCCGTGTAAAATCACACAGCTTGTGTGTTTCCAGCGCAGGAGCACTGTTACACTCGAAGGTTACACGGCCTGCTCGTGTTGGTTATACGGCTTATATTTTTTACCCTCAAACCGACAGAATTTTATTTTTAGGGTTTCACTAAAGTTGTAGATCTAAAAGTCTTCTTTCAAACCGTCTAAAAACAAAGTCAATCTGACACTCGTAGTGGGAGTTATTGCAATTGCGCCAAGGCATGTACAATATGAGTAAGGACATGAACATGTTGGATTCGTTTGGCCATAACTTCTTCGTCTGACCTCCGATTGAGGTGATTATTGAAGCGATAGATTCCTAGCACATTTTCCTATCTCTCCATAAGAATTGGTAGCCATTGGTGTTGAATTGAAAAGGTTTTATGGAATGCAAGTGATGGATTGGTTGGAAGAGCACGTTTGGCTATGAACATACTTTGGTTTCTTAAGCATATCTTGAGCTATAGAGCTCCGTTTGTGATGGTTCTTGCTCTAAAAAAAACTAGAGACTAAGAGCTACCATTTTGAAGAACTCAATTGTTATTATTATGAGTTCGTTATGTGGGCTCGCCTTTATGGCTTAAGAGGTTATAAGAATGATGATGAACCGATGATGGCTAATGAGGGTACTTTGAAGTAACCCTAACAAGGAAACCCGCTCACAGTTTAGGACTCCGCTCAAGCTTTATGAGGGTTAAATGAATTAACCCTACAGGATAATACACACACGTCTCATGATTTCAAAGAGTATTGGAAATCTGGAAATGAGGAGTAATGACAAAGATCACGTTTGTCAGAGCAAGAAGATGAATCAATGATGGTTAAGGAGATGACAAGGAACCACGCTCAAGTATTACAAGGAACCAAGCGTTAGGCTTCGGAATCAAGCAGGGTCTAACATTTATGGTATCAAAGCAATAGTTGGATTCTGGAAACAAGCGGGATCCAACACCATGTCTTACAGATTTGGAGGTTTGTTTAGGCTTACGGAATGAGGATTATCTAAGCTTGAGGTAGTGACATGTTCCAAAGATGAGCTGGAATGTGTGTCAATGAGTGCAATTATGGAATTAGGCTATAGAAGTGTAGACGATGTTAGGACCTGTACATGATTGATGTCTGTAGGAATTGAGAGGTATATTATTTTTTTATAGCAAGCTTTCTGGTGATTACGCGGAAGGGGCAATGGGGGAGTTTAAGTTCAAAGCAAAATGATAGAAGGGTTGTATCAAAATGAAGCTGGGGAAAAGAAATTAAATTAGACTTTATAAAAAATGCAAGAGATAGCCAGCGGGGGAAAGGGGGTGAGTGTTTTCTAAAGTAGAGATGGCAAGAAAGTAACCCTTATAAACCATATTTAATAAGTGCTAATTAGGTTATATTATTACCATGATTTTAAGGGCATTTTGCTTATGTCTTGGTATTGTTTTCAGAAATTAGTATTCAATTCAGCTTAAATTTTTTTAGGCTTGTTTGATTCTTTAATAAAGAAGGAATTAGTTTAAGAAGATTTAAGTCAAGCTAGAGCAATTTTTGCATAATTTTAAGATAAGGACTCATATCACAGCAACAACATAGACCCATCTTTTGCAACACAACCTAAACATTAAATTGTGTTCATGTCTTCAAGACTCATTTTCTTAAAATTAACCCTCAAATTCACAATTTATCAAGTATCTGAGCCAATATGAATTAAAATATGGGTCTATATTATAGAACTATATTAGTAGTCATTTATTATAAAAAAATTCTAGCTTTTAGCCAGAAGGAGCTATTAAGCAACATAAGACCAACCTAGGTTCATCTTAGACCCGTTTTAGTCATAGTGTTTAAAATTTTTAAGTTTTTTTAATTATAAAAAGGATAAAGAGGAACAGGAAAAAAGGAGGACAATTAATAAGAGTTGAACTAGAGCATCTTAACATAAGAAAGAAGCCACCTTGGAGACAAAGACAAGGATTCCATCAAGATCTAACCAAAATATCAAACTTCAATAATATATAAGAATGACTTCTTTTATCTTTTTTTCTTTCTTGATTATTGTTGGAATTGGGAAAGATCTAGATGGAGAGTTCTTACATTAAGATATTTTTTTAAACATCGTTATCATCAAGGAGAGCTTATGAGTAATATTGGGAGAAGATTCATCACAACTTGGAAGCAATTTGTGGAAATTTCTGCTAGCCTTTTCTTCTTTACTTTCTCTTAAGATAATATTAATTTGTTTTCATTTCACTTACATTATATTTAGCAACTAAATCCCTAATTAAGGTTGGGAATGTAACTTATGTTGAATTTTTAAAGCATTATTAATTATTGCTTAGGTTGAATTTATTCTTTTTAAGCTTGATTCTTGAATTTATATTTGGCCATCATAAATTCAATCTTAAAGATTTTATTTTGTACCAAAGAAGTATAATTTATGGGTTGGAAGAATAAAACACTCTAGATTGAGTGATAGAGATATCATAGATTATAGTGATAACTAATGGATTAACTATTCTTATTAAATTTGATTAGGTAAATTGCTTATTAATAGATGTACTTGCTTATCTAGATCTACTTTTGTAACCTTGAGAGAGGACATAAATATTTTAGGTTAATCATTATTTCAACCTTGATAACTGATCTTAATTGATAGTTGAAATTCCTTGTAAGTGAACCCTAAAGCCATATCATTTTATTTGTATCAATTTCCTTTTGATATTTAATCACCTTACTTTAGTGATTAATAATGTAATTAATTTTTTAAAATTTAATTTAATTTAATTTCATTACTTCGAGGGAATGATAACTTAATGTACTCTAGGTCTAAGTTTACTGTATTCAATTATATACACTTGCAAATTTGGGTAATCAAGTTTTTAGAACAATTTTTGGGGACTACTTTAATTAATATTTCATTAATTTTATCTTTTCTGTTAATCTTATCTTGTTTCACTTATTTTTAGGTAATTAATGAGAGATAAGAGATCTATAAGTGAAAAGTTGGATGATCTATTTCTTAATGACCTTAAAGTTGAGCATATATGGAGACAAAACAACAGAAGGAGGGAAAAAGAGATGGCTGCAAATTAAAATAATGCTGGAAACATTGACAACAATGGTGTTAGAAACAATGTTGTAATTAGTATTAGGGAGCAACAACCAACTAGAACTCATTTGGGTGATGCTCATATGCCTATTATTAGTATTAGTCCCTTATGTATCAAGTTGTGCCAGAGGATAAGAAATTACGAGTTTAAACAAGTTCACATTCACTTATCGATGACTTTTAGTGGATTACTTAGGATGTTATCACCTTCATTAAAGAATTTTATTTGATGATCTAGACACTTCTTTTGAATGATCTTACCGAAGATGAGTTACAAATGAGATATTTCATTTAATGTATACGAGATCGAGTATATAACATTTTTATGTTGTGGTTCTATCCTCTATATAAAACTATCAATATTAGGATGTCAATTCAAAATTTTATGTAAAAAGAGGGAGAAGCATTCCATAAAGCTTGGAAGAGATATAGACCATTGCTTAGCCAATGCTTACATTATCAATATTCCTTATAATTGGTTGTGTAATTTTTCTATGAAGTTATTACTCTTACATGTTATACCTTAGTTTACACTGCTAGAAGACATACTATCTTTACAAAAACTATTGAGGAACTCAAGGAAATTATTAGAATCTTTGCCAATAATTTTTCAATTAAGGTTATAATGGGAAAAATTAAGATCTTCTCTTTATGAGGTTCAAGCATCTTTAGATTTGGCATTGGAAGTTGCATATATTTCTACACAAATAAAGATTTTTTGAATTGAGAAATGGGCAATAAGGAGACATATTATTAGTATGGTATGTATAGGCATCCTTCCTATATATGTATGAATGTAGAGCCTACCTCAAATTACTATGAAGATGCAAACAATATGGTTGCTTATGAGGGATAATTAGTTGTTAAAAATGATTCTTTCTCTAATACTTACAACACTAAATGGAGAAGTCACTCAGATTTCTCTTAGACTGAGCATGGATATAGAGCAGATAGACCTATGAGACCACTTGGGTTCCAATAATAAGGACCTCAATAACTATCATCTTTAAAGGACAAAGGGATGGAATATATGCTTAAGTAAAATATTTCTTCCATTAATGCAAAAATTGGATAAGTTGAGAAAACTTAAGTCATATATGGGCCAACTTGATTAGTTGGTTCAATTAAATTCTACATTTATCATAATTTAGAGGTGCAAGTGGACTAATTAGCCAAGATGGCAGGTAAAAGAGGTTAGGAAAAACTTCATAGTAATTTAGAGGTAAACTTAAAAGAGAGAGGATTAAGAGAACATACCTCCATAACACTTTTGCTTATCAGAGGATAACTTAACCTTTACTTAAAGTTGATTCTTCTCTAATTGAATGAGCTTGATAAGTTCTAGAGGGAATCATTTAAAAATGAGTGAATCTACAAAGATGGTCTAAAGTATTCCATTGTAAGAATATCCTTAGGAGGGAGTTTAAAGTGGGACAAGATTTTTATTTTTCAACTTTTGTGTTAAATTTTTTATGGGAAAAATTAAAGTCTTGATAGTTTAAACCATTCATGGTGATGAAAGTGCAACCCTGTAGTGTCAAGGAAGTTAAAGGCAAGGATAAGAAGTCACATGTGGTCAATAGGCAACAATTAAACCACTACTTCAAAAGTGATAGTGTGAAGCATATCCACACAAATTTTTTTAATGAGTAGCTGCACTTAATGACCATATCTAGCTATAGGCATTAAATATAGTGCTTATTGGGAGGCAATATAATGATTTAGGTGTTTTTATTTTCGTTTAGTAGCTTTAGGAATCTTTAGTGCTAATTTTTAATATGTTTTTACATAATTTGATTTTTTGTGTGTTTTAAACTAAAAGCATTTAAAATGTATGGTTTTAAGTATGCTTTGATGTTTATTTATTATTGGATCGTGATACACATTGCCAGTTCGTATCTCTCAAACGATAGCTATAAAGCCTTTTACTATTACAGGAGTACTCGTTATCCTAGTTTTCCTCTTTCCTTTTATTACTAGTTTTTCATTATTCTTATATGCCATGCACACTAAAGATAACATGTAACTCAAAGTGTAGGAGAGAGAATTAATTACTTATCAATTTTGTTATAATTAGCTTAATAGAGAATAATTCTAATAAAAAATTTTATTTGAAAAGAATAATCGAGATAATTAATTATAAGATTGGTTGTTATTGTAATTTGATATGTTTAGATAAACAATCATAAGCATTAATGATTAAGTTAGTTTTAATTTTCTTTATTAATTTTAAAATAGAAACTTGAATTGAAATATAATACCCTTTTTATATAATTTGGATATGTAATTGAGTTAGAAATGAATTGTTTTTAAGCCTATTTAGTATCTCATAATTTAAAAAAAGTGTGAATAAGTGAGTATTTAATAAATTTAGTTTATTGACTCGAAACCAAATAAAAAGGTTGAAGTTAAAGATTAGTGTTGGTAGCCATTTGAAGTGGTGACCTAATTAAGTAACCAATAATATTTGTAATAAGATATTTACTGTCGTGTAAAAAGGTTATATGACATTTTAAACAAGCTTCTAATTACTTTTATATTTATTTAAAGTTAGTTTTTTGCTTTTATATTAATAAAGGTTGTGAAAATGTTTAAAAGTTAAAGTATCTTTATCATGAATGTTCACTTTATGCATTAGGTTGAATGTTGTAGATTGAGTTAAATTTTGGACGATTGTGGAGTTGAATTGATTTACGAGTTAAATGCCTAGTAAATTGATAAACTTTACAATTAAATGAACGATGGAGAGTTTTGATTGATTTGTTAATTCCTTTACTAGAGCTTTTACCTATTTAACTTAAAAGTGATGAAATAAAGGAAAATTAAATACTTAAGTGTGAGAGAATTTGATAAGGTGTTAATTGGTTTTTTTAAAGCATAATTTCAAGAGCATTTTGTTTATGTCTTAGATAGCTTTTTTTAATAGGAATTGGTATTCACTTTGGTTTATATTTTGTCTTCAAAGTTATTTTAATCCCTCAATAAAGAAGGAATGAGTTCATGAAGATTTAATTCAAGTTGGAGCAATTTTGGTAAAATTTTAGGCTAAGTACTTAAAACATGATGTAAGGATATATATTGTAACATAGCCTAAATATAAACCCGTGTTCATACCTTTAAGACTCATATTCTCAAGATCAACCCTTGAATGCACAATTCATTAAGTCACTAAGTTTGAGTTTTGGACCTTTGTTGGCAATAATTTGTTATGAAAAATTATAAATTTTTTGCCATAGAGAGTTATTAAGTAATATGGGACCCATATAAGTCTATATTAGACTTATAAAGGTTTTGATATCGAAAATTTTTAGGTTTTCTTTTTTACTATCAAAAGGATAAAGGTACAATAGACAAAGAAGCAATCAATAGGAGCTGAACTAGAGCATCTTAACTAGAAAAAAAAAAAAAGAGAGAGAGCAACTTTGGAGAAAAAGGAGATTCTATCAAGATTCAGCAAAGAACGTCAAGATTTCAAGAATTAATAATAGTGACTTCTTCTATCCTATTTCTTTCCCAAATATTTTTTAATTTCTTTATTTTAGTATGAATTAAGTGGGAAAACTCTTAGATTGAGAATCTTCTTTTAGACTTTCTTTCAATCAAGAAGAGTTTAGGACCAGCAAGATTAGGAGAAGATTTATCATAACTTGGAAGCAATTTGTGAAAATTTCTCCTAGCTTTTTCTTTTTTACTTTCTTTTATGATAAGATTATTTTGTTTTCATTTCAATTACATTATGTTTAGTAACTAAATCTTTATTTAGGTTAGAGATCCTTAAGGTTAGGGATGTAACTTGTATTGTATTTTTATAATTATTAATGCAAGACTAGTTATTGCTTAAGTTGAATTTATTCTCTTTGATCTTGATTTTTGAATTTATGCTTCACCATCATAAATTCAATATTTGGAATTGTATGAAGCACCTAAAGGAGAAGTATAACTTGTATATTAGGAGAATAAACACTTTGGGTTTAATGATACAAAAATCTTAGAATATTGTGATAACTAATAAATTAATTGTTTTTAATAAATTTGATTAGGTTAATTGCATATTGATATATGGTAATTG
Organism: Erythroxylum fimbriatum; assembly: GCA_026770325.2. Taxonomy (NCBI): domain Eukaryota; kingdom Viridiplantae; phylum Streptophyta; class Magnoliopsida; order Malpighiales; family Erythroxylaceae; genus Erythroxylum; species Erythroxylum fimbriatum. Next base: position 951,251 of record JANZLH020000389.1, read on the forward strand.
CTTAGTTAGACATACTTGTATAATGTTAAGAGAGGATATAGATATCTTAGGCTAATCGTTATTTCAATCTTGAAAATTAATTTTGTTTGATCGTTGAAATTTATCATAAATGAAACCCAAATCCTTATTGTTTTATTTACATATTTTTTAAAGTTAATAAACTTATTTTAGTTATTTTAATGATTTTGTTTCTTTTATAAAATTTTGTTTAATTTATTGTTTATGGCTTTACTAGGATTAATAAACTTAGTTTTTGAGGGACTGATAATTTAGACTACTCTTTAAGTTTAAATTTATTACATCTAATTATGTGTACTTACAGATTTGGGTAATCAATATTCATTGTGATATCTCTATCTATCATCACTAGCTTACACTTCCTATCTTTACTTTTAATGAATGTGTTGAAAACACTAGTACATATTCAATTTTCATTATTTATAGTAGCATATAAAACATATATAATTATATAAAGACAATCTTCATTATCAAAACTTGCATTAAGACCATCTTCATCACCAGAATAACAAATTAGTCTTCCTTAATATATGAAAAAAAATCTATTTTAATTTCTCAAGCTAGTACACATTGAGGATAGTAAGATGCCACTTTTGAGGATATGTGTGACAAATAATCAATCCATTACTTACCCTAGACTCAGTGATGATAGAAGCAACATGTTTAGACTTATCAATAATAGACTCCTTATCAACACCTTGAGATTTTACGTTATTACTTAATGACATAAGTTGTGAAAATGATCTGGTTTTAATTATGCGATCGTGTGTACGAACATTATTGAGTTTCTTAATGTTTAAGGCTTTGGGTAAGTATTTTCTACTATGTTTGGTGCATATAATTTAACTATTTTTTAATATCATACATAAGTCCATTGATAAAATGAGTACATATAACAAATTGATTTTTTATATGAAATTCAATACACGTAAGTCTATTTGCTTTAAATTTAGCAGAATATTAGTTACATATTAGGTTTGTTAAAATAAAATTTGGTTAATTTTATTTTAACAAACCTAATACACTCAATATTATGTATGTCATACCAACTAAAATACTTCTCAATAAAAACTAACCATTTGGACAGTACATTACCATCCATAGTACCATTCAATTTAAAAGCTACAACCTTAACTAATTTTATGATATTCCTTTGTTATATTTTACATTACTTACCCTGATCACTAACCTTATTTCCATAAAAACTGTGGTCTCTACTCTACCCTTATTACCATTAGCTTTAGTTAATAGTTTCAACCATTAAATGGTGGGTAATTTACAGGAAGGTAACAGTCTTTGGGTGATACTTAGCACCTAGGTTAAGTGGAATGACACCGATACATTTAACATATTACTAATAGTTACCTTATATTACCTCCTAAGTTCAAGCCACCCTGATTTTCATGTAAAGTGAGATCAATTAACCTATTTAAGCTTATAACAGGACTAAAACTCCCAAAGTGTGTTGAATCAATTTGTTTCTTGACAAATTCAAGAAGTTTCTCAATTTTATGCTTACCTAAATGCTTTAAAATTAACTCCATCTTTTTATATAATGCATTGAAGTTTTTTTGTTCTAAATCAGATTGTCATTAATTAATTGAGCATATATTGATTTTAAGTTATGCATAGACATAGATAAGGATGTAATTTGAGCTTTATTGGTCAACAAAATTAGGGATGATAAAATTTCATAAACGCGGTTAGCCCAAGTTGATTAGGTCTAGAGTTGGATTGACATTTCTTTAAAAAAAATTAAGTTTTAGATCAAAGTTGAGTTTGGGCTCCACTACCTAACCTGACCTGATCTGAAACTCAAACTTCTCACATGCATAAAACGATATAGTGTATGTAAATAAAATGACATCATTTTGTGTGCTGTGTAAACAAAACCTAGGTTATCAACACTTACTAGTTTGTTGTTTGGCATGTTTGCTTATGTCACCTATAAGGGGCGTGAGGCTGCACAGACTTAGGGATGACAATCTGGCCCGAGCCAGCCTAAAATCAACAGGCCACAGACCAAGATTTTTTGGCCCAATTGAGCCATAAGTTGTGCTTCTGCTCAAGCCCAGCGAAGCCTAGGGCCTGACCTAGAGCAACAAGATGACATCTTTTTGTCAAAAAATGACGTCATTTTTTGAAATTTTTAAAAATTGATAAATTGGCCCGATCGGCCCATCAGGTTTTGAATTTTTTAAAAATTAATAAATTGGGCCCGATCTGCCCATCCCACCCGTAGCCTATCGGGCTGGGGGCAGGGCCATGGGCCGGTAAGCCCATAGATCAATCCAATCCAGACTTGACCCGGCTTGACCCATTGCCATCCTTACCTAGACTTGACTTGTTCCATTGTTAACTCAATCTAGTTGTATTCATTAGACTTTCATCAAAATCTTGAGATAACACATATAAATCTTAGGTAAAAATTTTCAAGTTTATTTGTTGGGTCTACTAATTTTTTTTGAAAATAAAAAGAAATTAATTGAATAAATAGAGTAGCATACAATAGAAGTCTTACAAAAACCAGCCTAAAACTCTGCCGTTTAGCCCCTCATACCTAGATTGAGTTAACAATGAGAAGTCCCATATAGTAATCTGCTATCCATCTTTGGACTCCTACAAGAAAAGATAGCCCGTGTTGATTCCGAAAGCATCATCGTCTCAACACCCAACAGGTAAGGTTTCCATCACTTCACTTCATGATTGTGTAGGTCTGAAGCTGAATCTTGTTTTTCTTTTGAAAATCTGCAGAGATTCTGGTTTCCGATGCTCAGATCTTCGAATACCCACCCACGCTAGTAGAGATAAAGAGAACCTCTCCATGTTGGGTCTACTAGTTTAAGTGAAGAAGATGTGGTAATGTCTAATTTAGTTGGCGTCATACTAAGATAGATTTAAAATTTCACTAAATAAAAAAATTTGTTTGTAATCGCTGATTCAGGATTTAGATATGGTGAAAAATGGTACTGGTTCAGCCGGATTCTGCAAAGCTGGAATATCGCTGTTTTGATCCATGATCTTGTGAAGCTTCGCCTATGGAAAAC
>JANZLH020000389.1:970551-982844 GCA_026770325.2 Erythroxylum fimbriatum
TACCTAACATAAGTCGACTTATGTCACTATACAAGTCGACTTATGAGTATCGTGACAAGATAAGTCGCCTTGTGACATATACAAGTCGACTTACACTTACAATATCAAATACAAGTTTATATTTTTTTTTATGTACTCTACTTTTATTTTGGTTCCATTACTTATGCAAATGTTTACCTCCTTTTCACTTGGCCTCTTTTGATCCTCATTTCTTGTAATGTATTAGAAATATGAATAGAAGAACCAATATTTACCTACCAACTATTTAATGCTAGATCTATTAAAGGTGAATTAAAGAAACTAAAATCTTAAGGTTATCTGATTTATTTTCTTTCTTTGTCAAAGAAGCCTTATACTAATAGAAGTCCTTCAAATTCTCCAAAGTTAACATTTAACATTATTCTTATTAACATCATCCTTCTTACCCTTATTCTTCTTTCACTTATTGTTTAGATTCCTATAATTCCTTTTAGGTCTAAAGGATTTAGACACTAAATTCACTATACGACCCCTCTCATGTTTAATCTTCTTCTCCTATTAGATACAAATTTAGATCAATTCATTCATTATCCAAAACTCCTTCCTAGTATTATAAATTGTCTTTAAGGAACTAAACTCATATGGTAAAGAATTTTATACCTGACGAATCAAGAAAGAGTTTGATATCAGAACTTGAAACCTACTTAGTCTATTAGCTATATCATCCATCCTCATTGTATAAACTCTAACCCTTGATGCTGGATCATATTTTAGTGAAATCAATATGTGCATAAGTTTTCCATCTTCAACTTTCTCACACTTCATGAACGTGAAACCTGTTCACGTTTTAAATTAAAAACTTTCTTTACTGCAAGTATACAGATTGTATCTTATAGCATAAAAAGTATCACCTCATGAGGATTATAGTACCTAACAATTCTTGAAACTTTGTTTGAGGTAAAAAAGATAATTTACTAAACTGAAAAAGAATTGATAATTAAACAACAATGCATTGATTGGTTGATCAGTGATGAAAATTAGGAATTACTTGTATCTTTATTTGTTTTCACTTCACCCTCTTAATTTAATCTTACTTGATCCTCGATAACAAATAATTAAGATTGCCCTCTCTCGAGATCTAATTAAGTAATCCTAATTAAAAAAATGTAAATTAAATTGTGATCTTTCAGTTTATCAAAACTCTTCCTAACTTTGTAACTGAATTTTAAGCAAACCCATAAATAACTAATAAACAATTAAGATCTCTCTTCAATTGCCTATTAATTTCATGTTTATAGGTTTATTGAGGTACCAACTTTCGTTGTGAAATAGAATATAAGTGCTCCAATCTAATCTCTTAAATCAAATTGATTATAAAGTAATAAACATCACAAGCATATTTCATTAAATCAAGAATGATATGTTTAAAAAATAAATCAAGAGTAATTCTTAAAAAGAATTTAGCAATGTATAGATTTAACTATAAATGACAATTGAATCATCATTAACACTCAATATCAATAACGTAATAAAAGAAAAGAGTAGAGAATTGAATCTGGATGTCTTCTCTTATTTGCCTTGAGCTGGAAATTGCAACTTTTGTTCTTCATATTTTTGCTCTTTGATCTCCTCTTTTTATGTTTTCCATGTCATCAATTGATGTTGTTCTCTTCCTTTATATACACATGAACCTTCGAGGGTTTATCTAGCTTTTTTCATATGTTTTTGTTCCAAAAATAATCCCCATTTGTCAAAAGTATAAAAAAAAAATCCGAACCCAGAAAAGCTTTTGCATGATTGTGCATCCCATACATGATCATGCATGGCATTGCTCCAACTCTTTGTCTTGATCATGCATACTACTACTTCATGCACCATCATGCTAGACATTATTCTCCAACTTTTCTTCAAATTTTCCTATCCTCACTCATTACTAAGCACATCAAACAACCCTTAAAACATACAATTAAGATCTAATTCTTGCCTTAAACAACAATCAATCAAACAAACCACACAAAAGACTAACAATAACATAACTCTAAATTCTAAACACATGATTATCATCTAAGAAAATAGTAAAACACACTTTAACACTCAGAAAATACATTATAATTCAAACCTATCAACATTCCCACACTTACTTCTTCGCTTGTCCTTAAGCAAAACTAAAACCACAAAATAAACAAAAAAAAAGCATACAAACTCACAATCATGCAACAACACAATAATGGTATAATGACATCAAATCTCATGAAATTAACTTAGCCATAAACATCAATCACTTAATAAGTTCTAACACACTAACTTATTCCATTCATGTTCAAGTGCTTCATTTTAAATACACATATCAACCAAAATATTGACACCTATTCATACATCTATGACACTTGTAAGCATGCACTTATTCTTATATATGAATTAAAGAGGTAGGCTATCACCAAATTCTCACTCATCAAAATTTTTTGACATTTAACAAGAAGATCAATAGGTTCACTTTTATTGACAACATCATACTTTTAGGTTTTATTTGATAATAACCAAGTCTTTTCACGCAAAGACAAATATTTTATCGTGAATGTCCCCCAGTTACGTAAACAGGTTATGTTTTATCAAGCTTGGTTGGATTGTTATTTTAACCTTTTGACACAAAGACAAACATTTTGTTATGAATGTCCCCAGATACTCATCTATATCACAACTTATAATTGGCTACTAGCTCTATTCCTGACCAAGTTCTTTAACGAACCAACATATTAGGAAATTTATTTAACACATTTATAAAAAAATTGTTTTACCTACATCATTTCTTCCTAGTCAATCACCCATAAAAGGCTACTAATAATGTTTACCTATTTTAATGGATTTAATTATAAGTACATCTAAACAATTATCATAAAATGAAAAAATTAGTACAATACTCTAATCAACATGCATATTCACCTAAAAAACACTTCACAAATTAAATGATCATGTTCATAGATAAGCTAATATCCTTCAATTTCATACTATTGATACATTCACACAATGCACACATCATACGATAAATGTTTAGACAATGCTAACATAATAAAAAACTAACACAATGTAAATGTAAATTCACACAGAAATGATAAGCAAGTGCATATACGTCTTCACACTTGAATAACACAATGTTTTTAATATTAAAAATGACACAGAACTAAAAATAACAGACATGTAATAAACAAAAATAAAAGAAATAAAAACAAGGGTAAGAATACTTATGGGGATTGTGGTGGTGATGGCGTTGGAGAAGGAACTTGGACACACTTCATTCCATGAATACTAATCAATTCAACTCACTAAAAAATTATAAAAGCAAGGCAACAAAGACGCACACACACAAAAACTACCTAAAACATAACATGATAATTTTAAGGTCACTAGCTTAAGCATTTTAGCTTAATTTTGAACTAACTCCTCTTTTGAATATTGAGGTCCCATATATCATCACATTAGGAATTGTGCTTCTTATGTCCAATATTTCCATCCTATAGCTCTCATTCTCTTTGTAATAGTCTCCATCTCTCTCTTTTCTTGTTCTTTATTAGTTTCAATTCTAAAATGGGTGGTTTCTCAATAGAGGGTACCATGGGTGCTTTAGTCCTTACTAATGATTCCTGTTTTAATTTGTCACCCAACTCCTCCTTTCCTAATTCTCCTTTATCTTCTACGTCCCCAACACTAACTTCTTTTCTATTGCACTCCTCTTACTTTTTAATACAGTCATCCACTATATCAATCTTTATGCAAGAGCTACTTTCCTTCAGATTCTTCAGTATTTTATTCATGTTAAATTCAACTTACTCATTACTAATTCAAAGAATAAATTTCCCTTTGTGAACATCCACTAATGCTCTTCCTATATTCATATCCTTTCTACCAAAAATTAATGGATAGTTTCAATCCTCTTCATAGTACAACACTAAGAAATTCATATGAATAATAAACTTATCCACTTTTACTGACACATCCTCCATCACGCCAAGCGATTTCTTTATAGGTTGATATGCCAATTAAATAAGCATGGTTGTTGGCTTCACATCTCCTAGCCTCAATTTCCTGAAAACAGACAAAGACATAAGATTAATACTTAAACCTAAGTCACATAAATGCATAGAAAATTCTAAATTACTAACTACGTAAGGTATAATAAAATTCCTTAGATCTTTCAGTGCGTAGAAAATTCTAAATTACTAACTACGTAAGGTATAATAAAACTCCTTGGATCTTTCAATTTTGAGAGTATATGCCTGGTAATTATAGAGCTGTAATCAAGGAGACTGTTTGATTGTCCTCTCAAGTTTGCTTATTCGATAAGATGTATTTAAGAAACTTCACGTAATTGAGTATGATTTCCCAAGCTTCCACAAAGAACAAGTTAAGATGTAATTTCTTTAACTTTTCTAAAAACTTTGTAAATTGCATATCCATTTGATTCTTCTTTATCTTTTTCAGGAATGGGATATTAGTAACAGATGGAGGGGGTTGGAAATATGGAACTTCCTCCTTCTCTTGGCGTCCATTAGTATGGGGTTCAACCTTCTTCTTAGTTGATTCTTCTAACTAGTTTTTACTTATAAATGTGATGGGCTTCAATTAATCCCTTAGATAGACTTCATATTTCTTGGGAGACTCCCCACACTTCTTGTAGACAATACATTAGTTAATTAGCCCACTTAAAACTCTAAATTATGAATGGAAGAAGCATGATTCTTTACAATTGGTTGACTTTAGCTTCCATCCTCTTCTAGTTCTTATCTTAGCTTGTGAACTTGAAATTTAGCATATTGATTAGCATATACGTCTTTGATTTTAATGAAACAAACCTATCTTACTGAAATACTGGTGGCCTTTGAGCTCTTATTGGATTCCTTGCAACATTTTTAGACCAAAAAATTTTAGGTGGATCTTCCACCCAGGATTACAAGTATTGGAATAAGGTTATTACCACCCTAACCAATTATGCTCCTATATAGTTAAGCTGCTCCATATTGTTATTTTCCACTAGGAACAATCAACGATGACATGATTTTCTTATCCATATCAAATTGCCTTAAGTGGCTTAGAAGAAGTGGCTTTTAGGTTGTTCAATTGTTTGGCTAAGTTTGCTATTTCAGCCTGTAACACTGTCACTAAATCCATAACAAGCACTTTTTGCTTATCTCTAAAGATTGGTTACTATTTACTCCTCTTTGAAGTCCATAGGTAGTTGTTGTGACATCAATTGTTTTCCTTATTATCGAACCACCAATTGCTACATTTATTAGTGAACCACCAGTTGCTACATTTATGAAGTCCATAAGGATTCTCTATTGTTCTCCTTGATTCCTTTCCTCTACCATTGTCCTCTATATTGCTTCTTGGAGTCTCATTTCTCAAATCACCCTCTCTTGCTTGGTGCTGTCACAAACTTGCATGTCATTTAACTTGCTTAAACTCTTTGTAGATCTTACGTTCATGCGCCAGCAATCATACAGTAAAAGTGTTAAAAATCCTAAAATACAGGTAACTCAAACTATAATAGAGGCTATAAAACAATCCCTAAAAACAACACCAAAAACTTGTTAAATTTTTAAATTAAAAACTTGTTAAAGAGCGAGTATACATATCGTATCTTATAACATAAAAAGTATCATCCCACAAGGATTGTAATAGTCACCCAACAAATCTTTTAAACTTTGTTTAAGGTAAACAATATGATAATTTACTAAAATTTAAACTGAAAATAAATAATTGATAATAAATTAAGCATCAGTGTATTGATTGATTGATCAATGATGAAAACTAGGAATTACTTCTATCCTTATTTGTTTTCACTTCACCTTCTTAATTTAATCATACTTTATCCTAGATTTCTAATAATTATGATTACCCACTTTCAAGATCTAATTAAGTAATCCCAATTATAATTGATACAAATTGAATTGTGATTTCTCAATTTATTGAAGCAATCTCTTGGATAACTAATAAAAATAAATATCGCTCTTCAATTGTCTATTAATTTGATGCTTATAGGTCTATTGATGTACCAGCTCTCACTGTACAACACAAGACAAGCCATCCAATATAATCTCTTGATTCAAATTAAATATAAAATAATAAAAATCACAAGCATATTTTATTAAATCAAGATTATAAAGTTTAATAAATAAATCAAGAGTAACTCCAAAAAAGAAATTAGTAATCCACAGATGTAACTATATATGACAATTGAATTGTCATTAATATTCAACAATAACAAGGTAAAAAAAGAAAAGAGTGGAAAATTGAATTTGGATGTCTTCTCTTCTTTGCCTTAAGTTGCAAACTGCAACTTTTGTTCTTTAAATTTTTGCTCTTTTGATATCCTCTTTTTATGTTTTCCCAATTGTAATTGATGTTTTTCTCTTCCTTTATATACTCCTAAGCCTTCTAGGGTTTTATCTTCCATGTGTTTTTGTTCCAATCAACTTTCTGTTATGATCGTGCATGAGATGCATGATCGTGCCAAAGGCTCTCTAACTTATTGCTGTTTTATGTACGATTGTGCATGTCCATGCACGATCGTGTCAAACATTATTTTCTAGTTTTTTCTTCATCATTTCTTCATTTTTCCTATCTCCACTCATCTTACAACACATCAAACAACCCTTGAAACATACAATTATGATAAAATTCTTACCTTAAACAATAATCAATCAAATAAAACACATAAAAATACTAACAAGAACATAAATCCAAGTTCTAAACACATGATTATCATATAAGAAAACACTAGGAAACACACTCTAAAACCTAAAAAACACACTATAATTCACACCTATTAGCTATATCATGAATACTCATTATGTAAACTTTAACCCTTAATGCTCCATCATATTTTACTGAAATCAATATGTGCATAAGTTGTCCATCTTTAGCTTTGTCACACTTCATAAACCTTTCCCCCCAAAACCTTTTTGAGCCTCTTACCAATGGTTTTCAATCGATAATCCACCCTTAAGTGATGGTGAAATAGACTTTCTTCATAACCACGATACTCAACTCATTCGATCTTTCTCACTTTTGGAAGTGGACCTTCTACTTTACTATGCTCTAATGTGTCATAGGTATAGGCTCATCCTTAACTAGAGTCAGATCCAAAATTCATTAGACATAAGGTTAATTTTACATCACTTTTTAAAGCTTTAAAAGTTATTCCCATTTAATGTCTCAATTGAACATATTTGGTTGTCCACTGCTACTTGGCTCATCGAATTAACAAACAAGGTGTATCTTATAAGAGATCAATCAAAATAAAAAATCCACACCATAAATTCCTCTTTAAGAAATATAAATAATGCAAATAAAAGTTTCAATAGATCAGAAAATGAAATTATAAATTGTTATCTTATTTGGGCAGATAATAACTTGTAAATTAGAATTATAACTCATTAACTATTACACTATCTAAGGGCAAGCCTTGGAGCAATTGGTAAGGTTACTCCTTTTTGACCAGAAGGTCACGAGTTTAAGTCACAAAAATAGCCTCTTTGTAAAAATACAAAGGGAAGGATACATACAATTGATAATCCTCCTTCGACTCTTGTAAAGTAGGGAGCCTTGTGTACCGGATTTTACCCTTTAGCTATTAAACCATCTCATAGCAATAATGCAAATAACAATTTTAAGTTAAGAGAAAATAATTTGAAAGATGATTAAAAGGATTGAATTAACCTAAATTGTGAAAATAAAAATAAAACAAATCTTAAACAGTTCCCTTTCTATTGTCCAAACCCATTCCTAAAGTAGATAAAATCTTGTTGCCCTTTATAACATATGGTTCAATCAACCAAGTAGTGATGTTAGGTCAACCGATTGGCATCATCCAAGAAAAAAAAGAAACATGTTAAGCATATAATATAATAAGGCATAACCATACAAACTTATGGGAAACATCTAAAAACACAAGATTTGATCATGACAAAGTTATAAAATCAATTAACAACCTGCTTTGGTATAATTATTAACCAACATCATAACCTATTCATATAAATCAACATGATTTAATTAATATTATCAAAAAATCAATTAATAAGCCACTTTGGTATAATTATTAACAAATAATATGACTTAGTTATAGGAATAAACAAAATTTTCTAGGGTTTCATGCAAACTAAATTTGGAAAATTTTCCAAAATACGAAAATCCAAAAAGGTTTTTCTAATATATAAATTTAACTTATTCAAATAAAAAGGCTATGGAACTAATTAAAACATGATTTGATGCGACGTTTAAAAATTATATATATATTAATTAAAGCAAATTACATAAGGCTAAAAATTTAAATTTAACCCTAACATTTATATTTGAATATAAGTCAGACCTTAATGTTTCATAGTAATAAAATTGAAATTTAATGTTTTAAAAATATTTAAGTTAAACCCTCCATAGACAAAAAATGTAACAGAGACATGATTTTGTCAGTCTTTTGCTACATTATGAATTTGAGGGCTCCATAATGCCACCTATATGCCATATGACTTTATGGGAATCATTCCTCATTTAAAAAATATCCAAAAATAAATAATTAAATAATTAATCTTATTAGTTGTAATTCATCTTAAATAAATTTAATTACGATTTTAAATTAATTAAACCCATAACTGAATTCTAAATTAATTAAACCCATAACTTTATGCAACCAATAACCCTAAAATTCCTATGATTGAAATGTGATCCAAGAACCTAGTTAGGAATAATTCAAATCTACTCCTTTTGGCTTTTGAAGAATTAAAAAATGGTGGGTTGGAAAGCTCAATCCAATGTGCTAGGCATTTTGCACTCATTTCCAAATCCTATAAAAGTCACATACTTGGGTTCTTACTTGTCCAACCATTAATGAGAAATCGACCAATATGAGCCATCTTTAGGATGACTATAATTATTCTCTAAAAAAATTAGTCGAAGCATGCCCATGGATAAAATTATTTCTATATAAGGTGTTTTGAGGAGATCTAATTATTGTCCTTCAAACTCTAAGAAACTTTGAATAGCCATAAAGCCAAAGCCTTCAACAGCTTTAGCATACTGCTGACCAATTTTCAAACTAGTTTTATCATGTATATTGTAATACATGAAAATATTTTATGCTTTATGAGGCATATAGGCAATGGAAGAAGGAAAGGGAATCCGTTATAGTTTTATAACAAAATCCTCAAGCTTAGTTAAACACTTGGAGAAGTTTAACTCATCTAGAGGACGTAAAATTGCGAAATTTTAGGATTAGAGATTGGAACAAATTAGAATTGTTTTCAAATAAAATTATTTAATTATATAACTATGGATTTTTTAAAAAAAAAGAAATGAGTCTCACAAAGCCACATGGCACACAAGTGGCAATGCAGGGCCCATAAATGTACTAAAAATAAGAAATTTTGGCCACATTATTACTAATGTAACAAAAGACTAATAGAATCATTTCTCTATTACATTTCTCGATTATGGAGTGTTCAATTTTAATATTTTGAAAATTTTTTTAATTTAAACACGATAAAACATTAAAGTCTAACTTGTATTTAGATACATACGTTTGAGTTAAAATTTCCTTTTTGACCAATTATGTAATCATTTAAATAACATTTTATGCATATTAATAGTTGATACATAAATAGTAAGTTAGTATTGGGAATTCCTATATCAAAAGACATCATTTTTCTTCCTTGTAATTTGTAGAATCACCTTTATATCACAATATCTCAGTAGAAATCCCTCTAAACATGGGGTCTGAGGAGGTCTAAAGATACATAAACTTACCCTTAAGTAGTAGAGGGACTGTTTTTGATAAACCCACATAAAGAAAAGAAAAAGGAAAAAACACTAAATAAATAAATAATATACAGATATAAAATGAAACGAAAATGAAAAAATCAATAAAAGATACATGTTAAAATAATAAGGTAGTAATAACAAAAAAATTAAAATTTCACATAAAAGATAATAATGGTAAATTAATAATAAATTTGTACAAATAGAAATACAAAAATAAGTACTATAATAAATATAGAACAAGGAAAAGAATAAAAATAAAAGAAGTAAATAAATATGCAAATAAGAAAGAAGACAAATAAATAAATAAAATAAACAAGTAAAATGTTTAGGTTAGGTAAGGAAATATTTAGGCTAATAACTATGAGGAAAGTATCATATATTAAAAGTTTAGGCTAAATATAAGATATAAGACTCGAAGGAAAATATTTAAAAAACTTATGAGAAAAAGAAGGATCTCTATGTAAGATCATTTACCCTTATCCTAGTATGCCAAAATTTTTTATTGAGGGTCACATTCTTGGTAAGTTCTAGCAGCATCGTATCATTTTCTATCACCTCCATCTAGTTCTTCTTAGGCCTTCCTTTTTTTTTCTCTTATAGTTTTTAATTACAATTTTCTCGCATCTTCTCACCAGAGTGTTAAGATGTCCCCTCTTAATATGTCTAAACAACCTAGGCCTTATCTCTCTTAATTTTTTGTTAATATTAGTCACCTTTAATTTGTCTCATACCATTTCATTCCTGACCTTAACTCTTTATGAGGTTACACATTCAACAGAGCATCCTCATCTCCGCCACAATTAACTTATGATTATGCACCTGTTTGATGGGCCAACACTCCATCGCATGAAGTTTGACCAGCCTAATAGTTAAATGATAGAATTTACATTTGAGCTTGAGTGGTATCTTTTTGTCACATAAAACTCTTACAACATTTCTCTATTAAGGTCACCCTGATCTGATACGGTGTTCAACGATCTCTCCATTACTTTAGATGACATATCCTAGATACATGAAACACTCTTTCTAAGGTATTACTTCTAAATCAATCTTTACCTCCACATTGGAAGGCACCCCATGGCCTAAAAAGTTACACTCTAAGCACGTAGCCATATCCTACTCAATTTAAAACCCTTCGACTCTAACGTATCTCGCTAAAATTCTAGCTTGACATTGACACTCTCTTTTTTCTCATCCATTTAAACAATGTCATCAGTAAATAACATACACCAAGAAATATTCCCTTTGATATTCTTGGTGCTCATTTGACACAATTACAAAAAAATGGGGCTCAGTGAAAAATCTTATTGTAGCCTAATATTGATAGAAAAATGCTCTATATCTCCTCCTATCATCCTTACTCTAGTCTTAACACTTCCATACGTATCCCTAGAAACCTATATATAGGTCATAGGAACTCCCTTAACTTCTAAACACCTCTACATGATTTTCCTACGTACTTTGTCTTACGCCTTCTTTAAGTCAATAAAAACCATATGTAGGTTGTACTGTCTTTCTCTGTAATATTCCATTAATATACTATGGAGATGTATAACCTCTATCGTGGACCTTCCAGGTATGAAACCAAACTAGCTCTCTAAAATAGGTGCATCCTTTCTCACTCTCTTATAAATCACTTTCTTCAATAAATTTATAGTGTGAATAAGTAGTTTGATGCCTCTATAGTTGTTGCAATTTTGGATATTCCCTTTGTTCTTATATCAAGGAATTAACATACTAAGTCTCCATTCATCTGACATTTTGGCAGACTTAAAGATCACATTAAAAAGCTTGGCTAGCCAAGTAAGACCCTTTTACTTAGACTGTTCCACACCTCTATGGGTATCTCATCAGGCCCTACTGCCATTCCACTCTTCATTCCCCTCAAAGCTCTTTTACTTTCTTCCTTTGAGATTTTTCAACAACAAGTAAAGCTATGATACGTCTTAGACATGTTAAGATCACCTAAAAAGATGTTAACCTCTACATCTTCATTAAAAATAATATAGAATCTGCCATCTTATATTTATGCCATTTTCAACCATGAGCACTGACCTTGGTTCATCTTTTATACAAAAAAATTTGATCTTGGTCTCTCGATTTCCATTCTCTAGCTCTTGCCAACTTAAATATATCCTTTTCTCCATCTTTAGTTTCTAATCTTTGGTATAATTTCTCGTAAGATCTTTTTTTAACTTATGAGACTATCTTCTTCACTTCTTTCTTTTCCATTTTGTCACTTTCTCTATTAACTTCCCTCTCTACCTCTATGTGATAACCAATAGAGCTTTATAAGTGAGACCTTTTTAATCTTATCTTTTCTTGTACATCTTCCTTCTACCACTAAGACTCCATGTTACTTCCCCTAAGCCCTTTAGAAAAAAACAAGATCTCTTTAGTTATATTTGTAACACCCCACTCCCGCGTGTAGGGGTGTTCAAAAAAACCCACGAACCTGTGAACCGGACCTGAACCGCATGAACCGAACCTGTAAATAAGGTTAA
>JANZLH020000389.1:990088-1009049 GCA_026770325.2 Erythroxylum fimbriatum
CTTATGTGTTTTGTCTCGGAGACGGGGACAATGTCCTTCATTTTTTAGAGGAACAAAAATTTTTGTCCCTGTCATCCAGAGACGGTGGACAAAAAATTGGAGACAGCAACCAAACATCATTAAAGACAAGATTATTTTATCCTGTCATCTGTCCCCGTTCTCGGAGACATCAACCATACAGGGGGTTACTACTCAGTTCCGTAGTAACCAAAGACAAAACAGTTACCACATTAAGCTAAATAATGTATCAAATTAAATATTTCAAGGAGATAATCAACAGCGTGATGAAATAGCGTAATAGTGATGGAACAGAGTTGGTCTTGGATAAAAGTAACAAACGATCTTCACTCCGGAAGGCGGAAGGAGTAGTGAAAACTCTGGTCAAAATTATAATGAATACGGCAAGAACATTTCCGAACGCGTGTCGCATGCCAATGGCGCCCTCTGAACTCGCCATTGACAAGACAGGTAGAAAGTTGAATAACGAAATTGACATCTAAAAATTGCAATTGATTGACACTTTTTATCCTGTCAACGTTTACGTGGCAACAGGTTTTGAGCGTTTTCTTTTTTTTTTTTTTCTTTAATCAGCGAGCCTCGCGGTGGAGTGAAGACCCCTGCCCTGTCTTGCCAATGCCGGCCTAAGCATCAAGTCGTCGTCACAGTTTTCCGACATTTCATCTTTAATAAAAGAAAACAGTCCAAGACTTTATAATTCGTATTTTGAGATAATGTCATATTCTTAATTTCGTATATACATAATCAAATGAAGTCAAATTTGACGACCAATCTCTTGAACTAGAAGTCACTGGCCCATGGTCTTGCAAATCCCTTGCGCATGTTCTCCATCTACAATCATCTCATCGCTGGCCTTCCTAAACCCCAAACACTCGCACTGGGACATCTAACCTTCTCTCACCATCTTTCTCACTCTCTCGCTTCACTTTCCATTCCCCTAGACACCCACTCCGTCACAGACCCACATTGTTCACCCCAATACCTACCAAAATTTGTGCATATACAGCTCTCAAATTGCGGCAATTTGCCACAACTCAACCAAAATTTCGCCCACATTATCCGGACTCACTTGCTTCATCTCTATCCCGCTCCATTTCACTGGAACAACATATTGAGGGCATACACTAGACTAGATGCTCCAACCAAAGCGCTCCATATCTATGTTTCCATGTGTCGGTCAGGTGTTTTGCCTGATTCTTACACGCTTCCTATCAGCGTAAAGGCTGCTTGCCAGCTTTTCTCAGTTGGGACTGGAAGGCAACTTCATTCTGTTGCCATAAAGGTCGGGCTCGAGTTGAATGAATTTTGTGAGAGTGGGTTCATCAGTTTGTACTCTAAATTAGGGGATTTTGGGGATGCTCATAAGGTGTTCGATGGAAACCCTTCTAGAAAGCTGGGCTCTTGGAATGCTATCATTGCCGGGCTTTGTCATGCTGGACGAGCGAAAGAAGCCATTAACATGTTTACTGAGATGAGAAAAAGAGGGTTCCAACCTGATGACGTGACCATGGTCAGCGTGACATCGGCTTGCGGGAGTTTAGGTGATTTGGACTTGGCAATCCAATTGCATAAATACGTTTTTTATGCTAGGACTTCTGAGAAACCATACATTTTGATGACGAACTCGGTCATTGACATGTATGGCAAATGCGGTAGGATGGATTTGGCCTGTAGCGTATTCTCGTCGATGACACAAAAAAACGTGTCGTCTTGGACTTCATTAATAGTGAGCTACGGCATGCATGGACGTACAAACGAAGCTATTCAATGCTTCCAAAGCATGGTGAAAGCTGGTGTGAGGCCTAACTATGTAACATTCATCGGAGTGTTGAGTGCGTGTGTGCATGGTGGCAAGGTCCAGGAAGGGAGATACTACTTTGAATCGATGAAGAGTGTGTATAAGATAGTGCCCCAACTGCAGCACTACGGATGCATGGTGGATCTATATGGCCGCGTGGGGTTGCTTCAAGAGGCTAGACGGGTCGTGGAGGCGATGCCCATGAAGGCAAACGTGGTGATATGGGGGAGTTTGATGGGTGCCTGTGAGAAATATGGGGATGTGAAGATGGGTAAGTGGGTGGCTTTGAATATGCTTGAATTGGAGCCTTGGAATGATGGGGTTTACGTTGCTCTGTCCAATATATTTGCTAGCAGAGGTTTATGGGCAGAGGTTGAGAGGGTTAGAGAGGTCTTGAAGCAACGGAGATTGGCCAAAGTTCCTGCTTATAGTTTGGCCACACCCCAAAATTTCGGGACATTTCATCAAAAAGCATAACTGTTGTTTTAGCCTACAATTTCAGTGAAGCTCAGCAAACAATGGGGTTGCCAAAGACATCTTTCGATTCTTCTTTACTTCTTTTGTTTAATAAGTTTTTGCCATTTGATCCAGAAAAGGTATTATTTTTGTATTTCACGAAACACTCGCCTCTAATAATAAAATGACACCGACTTTTTATCTTGGGTTCAAATATATGATTGGGAAATCGGCTACTGAAATTACGAAGACATATTTTACATACTAGTTATTATTAAAACCTAATTACTTATGTATTTTGACATAAGTTTAAATATTCTTTAAATATAAAATTTTACTATTTTAATTAGAAGTATAAAAAATTGTTAATTTATTAAAACTTTTAATAAAAAGTAGAAAGCCTAGCTTATAATTGACATTTTGCATAAAAAATTAATGATAAGAATAAATTAATATCTATTTTATAATTTTGATTTATATTATAGAATTAATATAAAAAACTACATATTGCTAGTGCAGGGTTAGAGTTGGATGGTATACGATAGAGGCAGTGAAATTAATTTGCAGTAGCGCGAGTCCATGTCGCGTGACACAGAATTTGAAAGAAAAGATGATCCCGTGAACAAAAAGGAAGAAAGAATGGTGATGGAAGTGATATTGGTAGATTGTGTTAACAACAATGTATGACATTTCAAGCATCGAAACACCGTATAGCCTACTTAAGATTTGAAAAGGCGTTCCTTGTATCCTCCATCTAAATAAAGGCATTTTTGTGAAGCATCACAATTAGAGATATTGTAATCAACCCATAATTCTTCAAAAACTTTGATAGTAACTAGTAAGTCCTAAAAACCCCTGTAATGCTTTGATAGAAGTAGGCAAAGGCTACTCAGTCATAACATCAACCTTACTGCAATCTGCCGAAACACCTTGGGTAGAAATAACATGCCCCAAATAAGCGACCTCTGATTGAGCATAACTACAATTAGATTTTTTTCAAAATAAGTTGTGTTGTTGAAGAATAGAGAAAACAACACGTAAATGTTGTATGTTCTTAACCTAAGATCTATTGTAGATGACCATATCATCCAAGAAAATAAGAACAAACTTCAGTAGATATTATTGGAAGACAGAACTCATCAAAGCATGAAATGTGGAGGATGCCTTTATTAACTCGAAGGGCATACTAGAAACTCAAAATGCTTATGGTGAGTGCAAAAATTTATATTCTCCACATTAGCAGGGAACATTCGAACTTGATGGTAACCAAAATATAAATCCATCTTGCTAAAGAATTTGGCCCCATGAGGTTCTTCAGGCAACTCTTTAATGATTAGAATGGGAAATGTATTCTTAACTATCTTGGCATTTAAAACACAATAATCCACACAAAAATGCCAAGTACCATCAACCTTTGTAATAACAACACAAAAGAAGAGAAAGGAGATTAACTGCGTTGAATCACTCCTCTATCTAACATCTGTTGACACTGCTTTTCAATTTCATCTTTTTGAAGGTGAGGATACATGTATGGACAAATAGTCATTCCCAGTTCTAACAAGCTGCGATGATCACAGGTACAAGATAATGGTAATTCTTTGGGTTCTTCAAAGATGCTGTGAAATTCTGATAAAAGTCTCTATAAATCAAAATCCCTGTCAATAGATAAGATATTAGTTGATAAAATTTTTGGGGAAGTGGGCCTAGATTCCCTCATTCCTTGTAACTCTATAAGTTGCCCACTTTTGCTAAAACTCATCTTCATCAGATTAAAGTCTCATGTGATAAACCGCAAAGTTTTATCCAATTAAACCCCATAATTGCATCCAGTCGAGTAAGAGACAATAGAAGCAAATCAATGTAAAAAAAGAGTATCACCCATGAGGAGAGGAACATTATGACAAATTCTTTCACTAGGGACAAACTCCCTATTGGCCACCATCACCCGCGTCTCTTCTTTAGTTCAATTTTTTTGGCCAAAACTACATCCAAGAAACTATGAGTTCCCTTTCAAAGATCTACTAATATGCATGGTTTTTGAAGATTGTGATCCAGCGATTGCATGAATTGAGATTTATGCTGCTTCGACATTGCCCCTTTATTCTTCGTCTTTATTATGAGTATGGTGGTCTTCCATAACTTCTAACCAAAATAGTTTCTTGCAACGGTGGCATAGTATAAACCTTTCATCACAATTTTAACAAAGACTTTTCGCCCTTCTATCTTCAATTTCAACTTGACTAAGTTGCTTCACAAAGGGAGAGAGCGATTGAACAAAACCTGTTAGTTTTACATTGAAAGACTCTCCTTTGTTCACCTTTCTTTTCATACAACCGAGTAAGGCTCATCATACTCGTTAAATATGGTGGTTGGTGTAACTCCACTTTGAAGACAACATATTCCTGCAACCCACTTAGGAAAATCTGAACTTGTTGCTCCATCGTCAATGAACTGGCCCTAGTCGACAACTACTCAAACTAGTATTGATAATCTTCTACTAAACTGATCTGCTTAAGCTTAACCAATTCTCCTAATTTATTTCTTCGAGTAGAAGGCCCAAAGTGTAGGTTACGTTGTTTCTTTAAAGCATCCAACTTAGTGGCTAGTTTGTCCCTCTCTAACCTCAGGAACCATAATTGAGCATCACCTTCAAGATGGAAAGATGTTAAACTAACTTGATCTTGCTCAAGTGTTTTCTTATTCCTAAAGAAATGCTCACATCTGTTAATCTAACCCAAAGGTTAACTAGATTCATCATATTTTGGGGAATCCAGTTTAGAATATTTTGGAACAAATGAGGATGCTTCTTATGTTTCACCCCCCAAATGCTTGTCTCTCACGTCTGCCTCTAATGACACTTCCCTCTCTATAAGCCTTTCCCTCCAATTTCCCAATAGACAAATCTTTAGATAATTCGTCCAAACGGTTAGCCAATTCTTGTCATTAAGCTACTAATGCTAGACGCTCATATTCATTCATAGGCCTAATATGACTGAAGTATGGCTATAGTTTACCAGATTTCTAAGTTTTCCTTCCTTTATGACCTATTTTTACAATATGATAACTTGGGCTCATTAGAGAGAGCCCAACAATCTCCAAGAGAAAAGGTAATCAAAAGTTTTTTTGAAATACAACTTTGGGTCGTTTGATAAATTGTTGATAAGCTATTTTTCAACTAGTTGACCCAAATTAGAGGTTTGACTATATTAAAAAGTTGTTTTGTTGTTTGATTATGAGCTGATTGGGTTGAATCAACCAATTGTTTTGTAAAAAGTTCTAGATGTGGAGCGTTTTGGACCAAACAATTGAATTAGTTGTTTGGCAATGGCCATTCTGCCCTCGGTTCTTGGTTGCTCTTCGTTCTCATTTATGTTGTTTTAAACTATTGATTGAGTTTTTTTGAATAAAAAAGAACTTACAGTATGTTTGGTTCAATGAAATAAGTATTCTTTTCCTAGTATATTCCTAACAATTACCTATTTTTGTGTTTAGTTAGAAAAAGAGAGTTAGAATAGTTATTCTCGGGTTTAATTATTCCCGAACCTTGGGGAATAGCTAAAGAAGACATACCTTGTCTTTACCTATTATGGGTATGCACACTGTCTCAAGCATAAGTAAAGGGATATGTATAGTAGTATATATAGCAGTACATAGCAGTATATATGTAAAGGAATATTAGATGAACACACGGAGATAAACACATAACAGTATAATTAGTCACTAGCCATGCACGGGGGTGACTAGCCACACACAGGGGTGACTAAATTAGTCACCCCATGACTAGCATTTAACTTAAATGCTAGTCATACACAATGGTATGGTGACTTACAAACATATATGATGATAGTTTGAAGGTGAAATGATCATGATAATGGAGTAGAATGTATGCAGAAATTTGATGAATGTATTTATATGTTGATGTTCTGCTTTTGTATTTATGATCGACCATAGTTTATGAGTTGTTTATGAATGATATTGATATGAAATTGAGGTGAGAATGAAGATTAAATGATGTAGAGTTGATGAACTATGTTTGAATGTAACATATAGGAGTTGAAAATCAGGAAAATTGAAAGAAGAATTTCTGGAGTATGTTAGCAATAACGTTTTCACTGGACATGTATCTGTATTTTAGCCATATCTTGATATGTAGACATCCAAATGGGATTATTTTTGGTTTAGATTAAACTAGAGACATATGCCTATATTTTTCATGAAGAAATTAAATTTCAATTCTGTATTTAAGAGTTTCAAAATTTTGCTTGAAGTTAAGTATAGTGTGCTGTCACAGTTTGAGAACATCTTGTAGTATTTTGAGTATAACTTACATAATATTGAACAAAACTGCATGAAATCAATGCCATTAGAAACTTAAGACACAATGAAACATTTTTTTATAAGAATGTAATGCCTAGATACCTCATTTTTTTAAATCAAAATGGCCATGCAAAATTGACCCAAACATCTTTTTATGTGAATATGTGAAATGTATGTGTTATGTGATGGAGTGAGCCATCGAAGATGGTTACTCATTGAGTTTGCAAAATTCACCCAAAATTTGCAATATTTTTCAGGCTCAGAAGAGTTATCCTATTAGGCTAATGGGAGTATAGACACTGCATTTAAGTAAGAGATAGAAGACGGGATCAGTTTGTGTCTGCATTTGTATTTTCTTATTTTTGTATCAAATTGAGTCTTCTGCAATTATTGTAACATGTATATTTGAATATTATATTTTGTAATAACTTTCCAAAGTGGAAAGGTTTGTAAATGAGAATGATCTTGAGTGTAATAATAATAAATGTGATTTTGATGTTATGAAAAAAAATGGGCTCGAATTTGATTATTCATTTTTCCATACGCTTGTACTATTTAAAAGAATTTGTACTGAGTTTTCGAGAGTTTGACTGTTCTAGCATGCCACCTTTGCAAGATTTGCACTCGGACATCACTCAAGATGTCGGGTACATGTCTTGCGAGAGTGGTGTGCTACATTGTAACTCTACACATAAGACTAAGAGTTTATATTCAAATTGTTAGAGTTGATTAATAACCTACCATTATCATAACCACACACTATCATCAAATCATTTACAGATTGTAGAATTATACTCTAGATTTGAACTTTTCAAACTCTATATGAGATGCCTTTTATAAAGTGGCAGACAAGTCTCAAAATGAGGCAATAATAATCCAGACTCCACGATAATTGCCATGACAACAACTGGTAGAGTTAATGCCCATGAAATGGATCACGAATTAAAAAAAATAGTTTCGTACTATTCACTGGTGCTCCATTCATACTACCTTCCCTCAATTATGAGAAGTTTGAAGGATGGAATGGTAAAATCTATTTTCAGTAAGCTTGGTAAAGAACACCCAGAATCATCTAGAGTCTCTTCTGGCTCAATAATAATGATTAGTTTAGCCTTTTCTCATGAAGAAGGCATTAGTGGTCCTTCAATCACCCTGATGGACATGTGGTGTATGTCATCCATGTTAATGACCATTTCATCTGGGATATATATCCATTATGTGTGATATGGATGACAATTATAATACAATAGTGATGACAAAGTTTGTCCCTTGATAGAGAGAAAAGTCCAGTAGAAAGTCAAAATCTTCATATCAACCAACAAAAAAAGATCCAACCTAGGAACAATGAAGATGATAACTTAAGACCCTTGATTGGTCTTAGGAATCCTATGCCTAGACCAAAGAATCTCTCAAAACTTTTAAAAGTAGTTGAAAAAAAAAACTTAATCCAACCAAGATGCTTGGTATTAGTAATTCCTTCAATCTCAAAGGAGATCCTCAAACCATTACCTTGTATGATTGTGAGATCATATGAGGAAAATTTTTGACCTTTGGAAGCTCAAACTAATAAAACTACTGGAGTACCTATAAGGTCGTACTTAAGATCTACATATATCAATCCACAAGACAATCATGTACTTGTTTCTCTAACAAAAGAAGTACTAAACTAGCAAACACAAAATGTTGTAGCACAAAAAAATGTCCTTTACAGAATCAATTCAAAGCTTGATTGTCTATCTCAACAGATAAAGGGCTAAATTCAAAGGATGATGCTATATCTCTTTAAGTCTAATAACTAAATCAATGACTACTCAATCAAGCTGTCCAACTTGATTCAGATCTAAAAGTTATATTACTCGCCATTAATGTAGACCAGAGTTCTCTAAAAAGGAAAGAGAACTTCAAAGAGTTTGAGAAGAGCTCTAAACATTTGAGTCAGATATGGCTAAAGAATAATCTAGGCTTGTATGAACCATACCTTTGACATTTCCAGCCGTAAGACCCACCAATAATACTCCATCTTACACTAATGCTACTGACTATGGAAAAGTCTTCAAAATGTCCTATTCATTGTTCCAACAAATTCTTTGTTCCTATCCATAGATGTTTGGCTTTTTGTCACCTCTTTTGCATGTATAAGCAAAAGATCTCTTTCATTGTAACCAAGCTTTATTGTATCCAAGAAATTACTATAAAAAAACATTGTGTGTTTCCATATGATTTCTCTTTAAAATCTCTCTCTCCCTTAAAAGCTTGAGTCTTCAATAATTTTACTTTTATCACACAAAGATGTAAGTATGTTGTGCACTTACTTTTGTATAAGGATCCTATGCATTAAAAAGTATCAGACCTATGATCCTGTTTGAGATATAAGTTATACAGGGAGGATTAGTCAACTTATATCTCTAAGAGACATGCCTTGAGAGTTGATGCCCATTAAGGAGAAAAGGACTTCTCTCAAGTAGCTTACCTGGGATGTTAGCTATAGTCTTGTTTGTGTATTTTAGAGCTCTGATAAAGGTCTTCTCTATCATATCATCGGTGGTTTGCTATTATCCTTATAACCCTCTAACTAGGGTACTTGAGCAGCTTTGATACCATTCTCTTAAAGTTTTTGTCATTTTAGAGACAAATTCTCTCAATATGTCTTTAAGAGAAATTAGGCCTTGTCACTTGAAGATCTATCTAGGCACTATATCCATGTAGTTTATCTCTCCATTTTGTTAGTGGAACATTATCAAATGTAAACTGTAGACTTGAAGTAGGTTTGTAGACATGAGTTACTTACGGTTTGACTAGTTCAGTCATTGACTCAATATCGTTAACTTCAGGTTCAACTTTTGTGTTTGGTTAATAAGAGTGTGGAACAACCATCATCATTTGAAATATATTAGTGAGATCTGCAAGGTGTTCTATGTGTTTTTGCAAAATAATCAAAGTCTTAATTGTTAGTATGATCGTTAGAGTTATTTGATACTGTGTAATTTTTAGAGCTATTTGGAATAGGCTGTAAGGTAACTATGAATTCTTCGTTAGGCATAGGTTCCTTTAGTGTGTCTAGGGAAGGTCTTCTTTTGGCAGAAACTTTGGTGGTGTATTGATATGTAGAGGTTTAAAAGTGGACAGAATGTCTTTCACTAATGGGTATGGTTTGGAAGTTGTGGATGATTTTGCAAGGGTTTATCGAAACAGTGGATATGACATTTTGAAGAATTTTCTATAGTCAGTAGCTTCAGGGTAGGACAGAGTATTATAGGTGGCTCTCATGGCTAGAAATGTCAAGGGGTATGATTTATATACAACTTTGAATTGTTCTTTAGTCATATCAGACTCAATTCTTTTAAGCTCTTCTCGAACTCTTTAAAATTTTCTTTCTTTTTTAGAGAACTCTGATCTAAAATAGAGTTGGTCAATTTATCTTCTCAGATCCAAATCAAGTTGGGCAGCTTGATTGAGTAGTCAATGTAATTGTTGAATTTGAAAAGAAATAACATCAACCTTTGAATTTAGACTTTGTGCTTATTGAGATAGACCATCAAGCTTTTAATCTATTCTACGAAGGACATTGTTTTCTACTACAACTTTTGTGTTTTCCAATTTAGTACTTCTTCTGCTGGAGAAACAGGTACATGATTGTCACGTGGACTGATACCTATGGATCTTGAGTATGACCTTCTACATACTCCAGTGGTTTTATTAGTATGGGCTTCCAAAAGTGGAAAATCTTCTTAATATGGTCACATCATCATACAAGGTAATGGATTAGAGATCTCCTTTGGGATTAAAGGAATTACTGGCACAGAGCATCTTGGTTGGATCAAGTATTCTTTTATAACTACTCTTAGCAATTCAAAGAGATCCTTTGGTCTAGGTATAGGATTTATAAAACCAATCCAGGGTCTCGAGTTATCATCTTCATTTTGCTTCAGTTGAATTTTTTTTGCTAGTTGGCATAAAGGTTTTGAATTTTTTCTAAGCTCTTCTCTCCATCGAGAGAGACAAACTTCATCATCATTATTAGAATTGTCATCCATCTAGCATTAACATTTTGAATCGCATATAGATGGATCTGTATCTTAGATAAAATGATCGTTAACATGGTTGACATGCACCTTATGTCCATCGGCCTGGACAGAATAGATTGGAGGACTAATAATGCCTTTTTTATGAGAAAAAGTTGTCCTAATCATCATTATTAAGCCAGAAGAGGCTCTAAATGATTCTAGGTGTTCTTCTCCAAGCTTGTTGAAAACAAATTTTATTGTTTTATCTTGGAGGGGTGGTAGTATGAATGGAGTGTCAATGAGGAGTATGGAGCTTTTTTTGGCAATTCGCAATCCATTTCATAAGCATTAACTCTGTCAGTTGTTGTGAAAGTAAATGTCATGAAATCTAGATTATTGTTGTCTCATTCTGAGACCTGTATGTCACTATGTAAAGTTTGGAAAGTTTAGATCTAAAGCATGGTTCTACAATATGTAAATGATTTGATGATGGAATGTGACTATGATAGTGGTAGGGTCTTGATTAGCTCAAATAATTTGAATATAGACTTTTACTCTTGTGGGTAGAGTTAGATCATCAAGCTTGACATTAAAGCTTGGAGCAATAATCATAATGAAACTTCCATTATTGAGAGTAGTCAAGTGGGTGTCGATTAAGGCATTCTTATAAGATGTGTATGCCATATTAAGGAGATAAATTCTAACTATTGCTGGAATTCTTTTTCGTCCAAGTAATGTTAAGATCATTTGAATAGTGCCTACATGGAGATCTGTATAATCCTTATCTAACCATAACGAGATTAGCTCAAAGGGAAACTCTAGAGTTACATATTGTCTTGTAGAAGTGAATTTTAGACCACATTTGTCTAATCTAGACCTTTGTATCGGTTCTTTAGGTTAGGGTCCAAGTGTGGAGATTGAGGAGTGAATACTGCTTGTAAAAGATTTGGATTTATAATATATAAATTGTATCGGCTTAATAAAGGTAGCTGGGTGTTATAGATTTTAGTGTTTTCAGGTAAATGGGTGATTTCTACAAGGTTTTGTGTTTTATTAGAGAGAGCTTTCTTAAGGTAAGAGGGAAATTGCCTTAAAAAAAGAGATGAAGAAAAATAAACTGAGGTTGAAGAGGTTGGAACTTCACTTATGTTTATCTGGGCTACTCCGTAGTCACTCTTATCAATAATAACTTTAACATTATCATTAGAAATAATTAATAAATAATTAAATATACCTTCATCTTTAAATATTTTATCAAAGTAATGTCCATTTGATCGATGAGTATGACTAGTCATCTCCACATTAATACTTGTAACTGTATTAAAATAAAAATAGGTAAGATAATATAAAAAATAGACAAAATTGATATATCAAAAAGAAAAAAATTACCTTCAATATCTTCATCATCTAACCAACTTCAAGTACACATAAAGGTTTCCATAGTACGGGGGTGAAGTCAAGCACGATGAAGACTAATAACTTACCACTAGTGTTAAAAGCAGACTCTAAAGCAACAATAGATGATGTAATTGCTAATAAATCTTGTGCAATTACTTGTATGATCGAAAAATTATTTCCACAACTCTTCTACCATAATAATACGACAAACTGCACATCTTTAACTTCAACCATAATTTTCTGTCAAATATTTATCTAATTCTATTATATTAACTTTAGCCCTTTTTTTTCTATAAATATTGAAATTAAAAGTAATAAACTGTTTTTAGAAGATGAGCTGAACTTGAAACTGAAGACGGAGTTGAACAACTTGAACTACTGTGATCCTGATCATGAATTTTTTCAATTCTGAGTTGATAATCACTAAACAATTCATACCATAATTGTTTAATGACATCTACATGCTCTTGATCTCGATCACCATACAACATATTATATATAAAAGTAATCCCCTTCATCTTATATCTCATGTCCAGCACAAATACAACTGCAACAATATGTCTAACCATAGATCGATAAGAATTTAGCTTCTCAATCATTTGTTCTGCCATAACTCAAATAACCTCATTGAAATCAAATATCCAATCAGATAAAACATTCTTTATCTCACTTATAGTGTTAAAGAAACAATGAAAAGTTGGATATTTTGATCTCGAGAACAATTTAGTCGTATTATAAAATAATGCCAACTTTGCACAAAGTTATTTAGCCAACTCACAATGCTCTTCTGTCAACATGCAAATGTACTAAGAGACTCTTTGTCTCAGCTTAGTAAACAAATCAACATATTGGATTGTAGACTCTAACATCTTGAAGGTTAAGTTCTATCTAGTTTGACAATCCAAAACTAACATCTTCTTCCTTGGAATACATGGAAATTGTGAAGTTTCTTCAAATTTCTCAACTCTTTTAGGTGTTACACTTCAACATACTACATTATTTTGAATTGAATCTATTCTTTGCTTTATGATATCCAATCCATCCTCCACAATCAAGTCCAGAGTATGCACAAAACAACAGATATGTAATAACCTTCCATTAATCAACAAACTTCCATCTCGTATCTTATTTGTCAACTTTTCAATCATAACATCATTCGTGCTATTCTTGTCAATTGTTACGGTGGATAATTTGTTACCAATATTAAAATCTATCATATAATCTCCCAATATAGTTGTTAACCTTTCACTTGTATGTAGTGTTGGCACATAAATGAATTTATCGTGTACAAATATTACCAACATCAATCATACCATAATGAAAACATAAATGATAACAATGTTGAAGAATATAAATTACCTTAAAAGTTTATAGCGTAAAGTTCAATCATTGTAAACATAATGTGATGTCATTAGCCAAATAACCTTTCTTTTGGTTATCAGCTGTTCACATGCATGTTGTAATGGCAATCCGTCCTTCATTACTTGACAATGCTCTTAACAACTTTTTTTCTTATCTTTGTATATCTTCATAATTTCCTTCTTCAGTGCATTCTGACTTGGAACCTTGAAGGTCAGTTATAGTGAATTACAAAACATCTTAAATCTTTTGATATTAACCATAAATAGTAGATGTTCATCACCGATTATCGTGGAAGCCATTAAAAACCTTGATTAGTTGCTATCATAAGATGTTCTGATCATTTCATTCTTCCTTCTCATAAAGTTAGGGGTAAAAAATGTTTGACTTCCTAATGCCATTTTCCTTCTATACATGAATTTACATGTTTCTTTAAATGAGAGGTTCCACGTTTTAAACTCTCGGTCAACATCTTCTGACAATATTTACATTTGTTTTTTTTCTACTCAGTCCATCGATCTAGTCTTATTGAAGTGATTCTAAACTTTAATTTTTAATTAAGTTCGAGTAGAGCTTCTATCTTCACTTGGTACGACATTAGAAGTTTCCACTTTTATCTACGATACTGGATTAGAACTCTCTACTGAAGGAGTATGCTTATCCATTTGAAAAAAAACAATATATAAATATATATGTTATTCATAATCATAATTAAATAACATTATGATTACTATATAAGTACTGCATTAAAATACAAGCCTTAGGAATTATAAAATGAGTTAGTTAGGATATGCAAAATATTTGATTTGTTGAACTTTTTGGATAATATTTTGGTAAGTTGTCTTAATATTATCCTCCCATTTTCTTACTCATTTGTCACTTCTTTCGTATCCTAAAAAAAATATCCTTAAGGTTTCACTACATAGACTTCCCATCACATGTTGTAAGAAATAACCAAATTTGAGGTAAAATTATCTTATTGCTTCCATGGTGTTTTATATGGATGAACATATAAGTATCAATAGAAAGAGTGTATATAAGTATAAGGATAATTATCTCTTAAGTTTTCTTGAATAAAATAAACCTAGATCAAAACGCATTGCATGAATGGAATGCTCTATTAACATTGCCTTCCAAATGAAGACATGATAAAAGCACCTATTCACTTAACTTTACATATCAGAAATTGTAAAGGAATTTAGCAAAAAGATAACAACTTCTTCAAAATCAAGACGTTGATTGACATTATCTAATTTCTTTCAAACTAAAATTCAACTACAACATTGGTCAAAAGATCACATGGATGAAGATTTGATCTCAGATTTATTATGCAAACAAAAGTCTAAACAAATAATGGTTATATTGAACTTACTATTATGAAAAAACTTAAAGAATTGTTTTAGTTACGATGCTCTAGTAATATGAACATTCAGTGAAAGCTTTTAAGGAATATGCAAAGCAACTTCTAATTTAGAATTCCAAATAAGTGAATCGGCTAAGCAGAAGTACTTGATTATTAGTTATCAAATCACTACATAACAATTCTAAGAATTAATACATTGTAGTTGTTATCCCTATATACACTTACTATTCGCAATAAGTCATGGAGTTTATAGGATATTTTCTTAAATACTTTATGTGCATTAGCTAAAGCAATAAACCTTGCATATATATCCACCAAATCATTCCCTATGTACTAATCAAATCCACAACCACAACTCCTCAGTCCTGTCCAAACAATCAAACATGTTTATGAATATGAATAATACAACAAAAGCAAATTTGAGCAGAGAGTATCTTAAGGACTTGATGAAATAATACGTTGGCTGGTGAGCGACGAAGGGGGTAGGGAAGCTATTGCGGTTGGGGATTGGTGGTGTGGTGAGAGAGACAGAGACAATGGTAAAGAATGTGGTGAGTGAGAGTAACAGTGAGATGTGAAAGAAAAAGGGAGAGTTGGAGGAAGAAATAAACATAAAGCAAAACGATGCCATTTTAATTCATCTATTTAATTGTTTACTACTTAAACTAAGAAGAAGCAAAACTAGGAACCAAGGTATAAGTTGTCTCCATTGTCTAGACTCCTAGAATTGAAGTTTCTGTTTTGTTTTATCTTACTCATCTAGCTAATTTATGTTATTTAGATTTTCTATTAATGTAACTTACATGAGAGCTCCTTATTCATTCAATATATCATTTATTTTCTTAAAAAATTATGAACTTTTTGTTTAGACCAGCGGATTAAAATGTACAAAGATATTCAATCTAATTTAAAATCTTTAAATCAAACCAACTTTAATAGTTATTAAATCTAATTTTAGGGAAAAAGGAAAAAGAAATAAGTATGAAAAATCTTAGTAAAATGACACCTTGCATACATTTTTGGAGACAAACAGAAGAAGATAAGTAATTTTACTTTCATTTCAATTTTCAAATATTACTCTTTCATAAATTTTGATAAACAACTAACATTTTTTTATTTATACATAAGAAAGTTTAGATATAATTTAGAATATGTGGAATACATATTTAAATACAATTTTATATAAGTATTATGTGCAAATGCATTGTAATAAATTTTACGGTTTAGAATGACTAAAGATTTATCATAAACAATGAAATAAAGATTGAAAATTAACAAATTTTAAAATTTTAGAACCAATTAAACCATCAAACTAATTAAGTGAATGATGAAATCAAATTGGAATTGATACCCTTATATAAATGTTTATTAAGAGAGAGATGCATAATTGATTTACATTGCGTAAAAAATGAGATAGAGTTAGCAACTTGTAAATGAAAAATGAGCTAAATTGTATATCTCTCTTTTGATGATTATATACTCTATGTCTACTTACATACATGTACATATAAAAAAATTCAAGAAATATTTGTAGGAATTTTTTTAATTACAAGTAATTAGTCCTTTATTTTATAACTAGATCAAATAAAACTAAATGCCTTTAGTTATATTTGTGACTTTTTTATAAGCTTGGTTTTCTTAGCTTATAAAGGGTTATGTTTACATGATATTTATAATCCGACTTAAACTAGTGGGAATTTAGAGTTGGGAATTCAAGTTTCACATGTTACTCACTGGATTAGACCAGAAATAGAAAATATACAATTTTCATTGATTTGTTTCAAGCTAACTAAGAGGTTTTCGGGTTTTGTTGGAGTTTTTTAAAATTTCTATTCTTTTGTGTCTTTTTACTGTCGATATTAGCTTCTTTGTGTGATTTAAGGTTTAATGTTTTTTTGATTTTATTATCTTAATCTCTATGTGTTTGATATTGTTGGAATTGAAGAAAAAGAGAAACTTTCTCCGGTGAATTGAAAAAACAAGAGTCTTAGTTGAAAACTGCCATTGGGTGTCTACTTTCTCTATTTCAATTTTTTTAAAAAATGCTTTTACATGCTCCCAACACCCTCTCCTTCTCCGTAGAATAATCTCATCTATTTGTATTTTGAGTTTTCTTCCAAGGTGTGTTTGGGTATGAAATTGGATTCTGTAGATTTGCTTCCATTGCTTTGCTCTTTCTAAGTTCAGATATTGTTTATATGGTCTGTACAATCATCACCATCCATGAATGGTGAGTGAATGAAACAAAAAGTTTTTGTTTAAAAGAGGCATGTGAAGTAGAAACGCCATAAAGAAAAAAAAACTAATTTTGGGTTTATAGTAGTTACTTTATTATTGCTTTTAATATTAAAGACTAGATTTTGAGTTGTGGGTATATTGACAATCTCTCTCGCTATATTAGGTTCAAATATGTTCATCAAGGTCTCTTTAACTGTAATTAACAAGCATTTTCAAGTTCTTGAAATTTCCAGCTTTCTTTTCATTCCTATTTAGATATATTATTTACTATTTCACTGTTCAACTCTATTATTCCTTTTTTGAAGACTATCAAATGGAATTAGCTTTGTATATATACTTAAAATCCCCAAAATCTATATTTTGCATTAGAGGTTGTTCCCTTTTTTGAGGTTTTGATTCTTTTTGCACATATAGTAAGGGGAGAGGTGACTATTATTGGTTCAAAATTTGGACCATTTAAATTTAGATTTGCTTGTTGTCGATTGTATTTATGATTTATATATTCGAATAGTGTGGTGCCCATATTGGGTTTTAATATTAATCCTTGTTTCCTTTCTCGAGTATTTTTAGAGTCATTTATGGACTTGTTGAGTTGGTCTTTTATAGCTTGTGTTGGGCATTAGAGTAAGAGTGGTGGCTTTGACTTCTAATTACAGAACAAAGGCTAGTCGTTCGAAGAGTTTTGGGTCTAGGAGAAGAGAAGATGTTGACATATTAAGGATAGGTTCTTGGAATATTGGGACCCTTACAAGGAAGTCATTAGAATTAGTGAAGATTTTAGATAAATATATGATTTATATAACGTGCATCTAAGAGAAAAAGTGGACAGGGGCTAAAGTAAAAGAGATTAATAAGTTCAAACCTTAGTATTTAGGATGTTTGAGAATAGAATGAGGTAGGTATCTTGGTTGTCAAGGAACTTATAGAACATGTTATGAGGGTAAATAGGACTAATGATCAGATTATGTCCTTAAAGATTATATTGAAAAGTGTTGATTTCAATATGGTATGTGTTATGCACCCTAGGTAGGGTTAGAGGAATTGCTTAAGTGCTAATTCTGGGAAGATCCAGATGAGGTGATTCAGCAGATTCCTCCTAATGAGAGAGTTATTCTGGGAGGAGACTTTAATGATCATATAAGTGTAACCTCAGATGGAGATGTATAGACTCATAGGGCTTTGGGTATGGTGATAAGAATGATAGTTGGACTTCTCTGTTGAATTTTACAGTAAAATTTGAGTTAGTGATAGCCAACTCATTTTTTAAGAAAAACAAGGAGCACCTAGTGATTTTAAAAAGTAGACACATGAAAATGAAAATTGACTACTTTCTTGTAAGGTAGAGAGGTTGACCTAAGTAAAGATTGCAAGGTGATACATAAAACTTACTTTTCAACTCAGCATAGAATGTTGTTTAAGGGTCTTATTAATAGAAGAGGAAGAAAAGGAGTGTTGGACCCCGTTCCCGGAATCCAACCCAAATGCGAAAACATCAAACCTTGCGCGTGGCTATTACCCCGAATGGCTCGTTCATTGAACCCTTATTGGACAATTATCAAGTCAGATTCACTACTATACATTTTTATTTTCATAAGACCTCCCGAAAATTTGCTCACTATTTGCTCCATGGCGTGCCCATACTAACCAGTCACTATGTTAATCTCAATTCTCCTGTTTGCAGACAGAATTCAAAAACCTCCAAGTTGGAATTTCAATTGACTTCTTAATTAAAATCATAGCTCTAAGTTTCTTGTTTAATCTAAAGCGAGAATTACCTCAAACGGAGTTATACAACTCAAGATATCATCAAAATATCACAACATGCACAAAACCATAATCGTGCTCTCCTAGCCGACCTCTTACTTGTTCTAACATAAACTTCCTCAAATCAACTCCAATTGCTACAAAATTTTATGGAGAGATAGAGACATGTATTAGAAAGCCATTTCCATAAGAATCACCTCAATTAGAGGTCGGAGGAGGGAGTTATGATCAAAAGCGTAAACCATG
>JANZLH020000389.1:1027280-1047350 GCA_026770325.2 Erythroxylum fimbriatum
AATATAATGTCCACGTTAATGACAAATTACAAATTAATTATAACATATTCAAATATTTAATAAGCTAAAAATACATTAAAAATTAGAAACTTTACCTTTATATTATACTCAGAACTCAGAAGACAGAATCGTGAATTTTTTTTCTGCTAATTTTTAAGTTGGAGTACCTCAAATACATATATCGATGAAAATAAAGAAATTAAAAGGTACAAATACACCTAAATACTTCAAAACTATTTATAAGGATAAAAAGTTATTATAAGGATAAAAAAGTTAACGTTAAATCTTGGAAGTTGCTTACGTTTATTAGTCTTGAAAAATGAAAATGTTAATAGCTTCACCAACCTTCTCCAAGACTCCACCAACGTTATCTATATTTATTAGTACATTTAATACTCTTTTGTCTTCATTACAGCCTAACAAAGGAAGAAAAAGTTTCACTTAAGGAAAATAACAAGCACATTTATTACAAGAGGGGAGCCATGGGCCTCCTTTTGATGGTGGGCCCTAGACAGGGGCAGGCACTTGTGGCTTTAGCATTGTGTGACCCTACTTACAGCATCAAAATTAAACGCCAATAGTAAAACCAATAATTAATCAAATAGTTGGTCATTTTATTAGTTCTTACTTTTTGGAAATTGGTGGTGAGGTATATTTGTAAAAGTTTAGAACTTCACAGAAGATCTTATGTTAGTGAGTTTGGCTTGGAAGGTTTGGATGATTTTTCATTGATTTATATGAATATAGATAAACTATTTTTAAGAGTTTTTCGTAATCACACTCATACTTTTTACAAATTTTAATACAATAAATCACAATAATTTGCAACT
Source organism: Erythroxylum fimbriatum (assembly GCA_026770325.2). Lineage (NCBI taxonomy): Eukaryota > Viridiplantae > Streptophyta > Magnoliopsida > Malpighiales > Erythroxylaceae > Erythroxylum > Erythroxylum fimbriatum. The sequence continues at coordinate 1,028,111 of JANZLH020000389.1, forward strand.
TTTTACTTCAATGTTATGAATATGGTACTGGTTCTAATATCGAATTGGGTTTAGGTATGATATTGTGTCGGTATCAATCAATACGGGGTATTATTTTGGGCAATTTTTTAAATTTATAAAATAATCTTTAATTTTTAAAAAATTACAGAAAATTCTATTAGCTGTATACTTTATAATTTTACATCAACCATGTCTCCAAAAATCATAACAGTAAAAATTTAAAATAACAATAATTTATTTATTTTTACTAACAATAATTTTAAGATATTTCACATATAAATAATAATCATAATTAATATGGAAAAAAACAACCATCATACAAATATAGAATTCAGAATAATACAAAGTATTTAAAATATTATTGATGAATTGTGTTGGATAAAATTGAATTGCATTGGATGAAATTGAATTGTGTATGCTGTAATCATACAAAATGAGTTATATTACATATGATGGACATGCGTATTGTCTAATTGTGAATATTGAATACTTGAATTGTTAGTTTTTGACTTATTGATGATTTGTGTTGGATAAAATTGAATTGAATTGTATATAATGTAATCATACAAAATGACTTATATTATATAAGATGGACATGCTTATTGTATAATGAAATTATGTGTTCTTTATTTTGAGATAAATGAAAAAAAAGTTCAAGTATTCTTGAACATTTTTATTGCTTTAGGAAGATACAATTATCCAATTTTGGCTTATATTGCATTGGTCCCCCGTATGAAGGATCATCTTATTTGCTTGTTTTGTAACAAGCATTTGAAAGGTGAAGGAATCACTCAATTAAGGAAGTATTTAGATGAGGAGATGTAGAGCTTTGTAAAAAGTAAGTCATGATGTAAAGTGACAAATGAAAACTTTTCTTGAAAAATATTAACACGAGAAAGATATAAGGGAGAGATTGAATTATGAAATTAGTAGTGAAAGTTCGTTTGCTAGTGTTGATGATGATAGTAGAAATGTTGAAGGTGGTGGTGGTAGCTGTTGTGGTAGTGTTCATTCCCAATAAGAAGTGAATGTTACATCTGGACATGATGTTAGGAAAATAAGAAGGTAGATGGCTAATTTTTTTGCATCACGAACAACTCATGGAGCTCAACTTTCAATTCGTTGTGCTTTGTAATCAAGAGATGCGATATACAATATAGATATGGCAATGGCTAGTATGGTATGATACAGGTGCAACATTCAATGCTTCCTAATCTTACTATTATCAGCATATGGTGGATGTTATAACCTCTTACGGTCCAAGATACAGAGCTTCTTCTATTGATAACTATAGAGCTAAACTTTTGAGTTGCTTAGTTTTTGAAATTAAAAGTTATTTAGAAGAAAAGGCATAACTTTCTACAGGTATTAACTTCTCTTTTCTTACTTATTGAAAATGAATTATCACTTTATTTTGTCTTACGACTTACAGATTATTGGTAGAATCAATTCAGAACTGATGTTCCAAAATTACAAAAGTATGTAATTCAAATTTTAAGTCAATGTGTAAGTGCAACATGTTGTGAAAGGAACTGGAGCACATTTGAATTCATCTATTCTAAAAAAATGAATAGATTAGAGTATAAAAAATTGAATGACTTGGTCTTCATTCGTTACAAATTAAAGCTTCAGGAAAGGTATGTTATTATCATTATTAATTAATTCATAATTTCTTATAATTTTTTAATAATTAAATTTTATTATTTACTAGGACTCTTAATAGTATAAGTAGTTCAATAAATCCAATTTGCATTGATAATATTGATCTTTTGACATATTGAGTTTCTGAGGAACTAGGTTTGGTAGGCGTGAATGATTTGGAAGATAATCTTAGATGGGAAAGCATTGACATGTCGTTTAGTACATTGAATTTAAATGACGATGACGATAAGGCTTCTCTCAATGATGAGGATTTTGTACCAATTGATAATTGGGGTCAGTGCAGTTATAATGGATATCTTCCCATAGATGATTGAATGAAGTTCCAAGTTTTTGTTTCTACTCTTCTTTTAATTGTAATTATATTTGATTTATATGTTAAATTTTATATATGCAACGTAATTGTAAATGTTTTTGTTTCAGTTTTCACTTCTATTTGGTTGTTTCCTCATCACAAGCTCTTGTCATAAATTGTAATAGTTTCAGAGTTAAAGATATTTATTATTCTTTTATTTGATGTTTTGGTGTAATTATTATTTATTATATGAAGAAATTGTAATATTTTAAATACTTTGTATTATTCTTAATTTTATATTTGTATAATGATTGTCTTTTTCATATTAATTGTGGTTATTATTTATATATGAAAAATATGAAAATTACTGTTATTTCATATTAATTGTGGTTATTATTTATTATTATGATTTTTGGAAACTAGGTTGATGTAAAATTATAAAATATACAGTATAATATACTAATGGACTATTATGCAATTTTTAAAAAATTCATGGACTATTTCATAAATTTAAAAAATTGTCCAAAACAGTACTGAGTATTAACCAATACTAATATAGTACCGTACTAGAACTCAATCTTGTACCAGAGCTGGTACAGTATTCATAATATTATACTATCTTATAAAAAATTAGTTAAAGTTATTGATTTGCATTATTCTTAATTTTATTTGAATATTTTATATTTAAATATTAATATAATAATATATGCTTATTATTATTATTAAATAATATTTTTATTTCATATGCATGTCTTTATTTATATTTTATAGCTGAAATGGAAAGTTATAAATCATTAAAGTTCAAGTTGCCATTTTATAATAAGAATTACTTTTATTTTCTTTTAAAGCATGTTATATTAAGGTTAATAAAGAGATCCTTTCTTTCTAAATTTGTTAATAATCAATGTTTTAAAAACCGAGCCGGACATCGAACTGATCAAAGAAAAAATTTAAGGTTTAAAAAATCAACCAGTATTAAATCGTTATAAAACCGGTATATAATAAATAAAAAGTAAAAATTATAAGAATAAATAAAAATAAATATTTTATTGAAATATAAAGTATAATAATGTTTTGTTTTGAATTTTGAACAACAAAAACTAATATTTTATAAAAATTTTAAAATTTACATCTTTATTTTATTTAAAATTTTATTATTTATTTCAAATATAACATTTTCTCTTTATAATATAGTAATATATATAGAAATAGATATTTTTTAAAGAGCAAGGATTAATTATTTGACCAACTATTTGACTAATTATTAGTGGTTATATATCCTTTTATTAAAATTTATTAATTATTATTTATTTTTTCCCACTAACATTTAATTTTGACTTTTATGTTGTGACGTTATAACCATAAGATAATATTTGGAGCCAAGTAAAGCTCCCATTATGTCATTTGAGATGCCATCAATTAATGCAATTTAAAGTGCCAGAATACCTAAAGGTTTAGCGTATTCTCTCTTATTTATCTTCTCTCTATTTTTCTGTACTCTCTCTAACTACAGTTCAAATAATACCCTCTGTCGATATTTTGCCTTAAGAGTTCCTATCCTTCTCATTTTCCTTCCAATCCTCACCCTCCATTGCCACCATTGGAGCTGCCTTACCTATGTGTGACAGAGAGAGACGAAGCTTAGGGCTTATAAAAATTTGCTGGATGTTGTGTTAGACTCTTCACCCATCCGCAGACGCTTTTCGCATTTGTCTCCTTTGTTTGAAGCTCTAACGACATTTTAAGAGAGATCTGGCGAAGATGGTAGGTGTCCAGAAATGGAAGATGACGATGAGATGTAACGAAGATGGATAAAAGTGGAAGATGATGGTGAGATATGGTGATTAAAGAGAAGATGGTGAATCTGGTGAGGAGAGTGTTTGATTTCTGAACGAAATAATATGAAGTTTAGCCTTTTTTTGATAGACCAGCTGGACCGGTTAGCTGAAAATTGGCCAATTTTATGGTAAACTGGCCGATTTTTGCACTAAAAGGTTATTAGATAAAATCTAACCAAACAATAGGCTGGTTCAAATTATTTTTGATCAAATAGGCCAGTCCGATCCAGTTTTTAAAACCTTATTAATAATTTTATACATGTTCAATATTCTCTACATATAAGAAGATTAAATGCATTAGGAGCAATTGAATATTGATTCTTTTGATATGAGTATTAATATACATAAATGTATTTATTTAACATTTCTTTTATATATAAATTTGTGCATTTTGTAAATAAAAAATAAATGAGACTTAAAATAATGAAGGTCCTTTTACATAATCTTAAAATAAATATAATTAATATTTACACTATATTTAAATTAAAATTTATTTCTTAAACTGTAATTAAAAGTTTTCACATTTATATTATGTGTTAATTTTTTTTGTAAATTTTTTAATATTTACAAGTTTTAAATTTAATTCACTTTTAATATATGAAATGAGTATAATAACTTTCTTATGAGTACTATTTGTTTTACTAATTAAATCTTTTTAGAGAAATAAATGATTAATTGAATGAATGTTTTCGTTAAGAGTTACAAGAGTAAAACGACCACAACTATAAGTCAACTAACTAGCTAAACATGTAAGCACAATAGAAAATTCATTTGTTAGGTAACTAGACAAAGAAGACAACTTGCATCTTGGTTCATGGCTTTGCATCTTCATAGCGTAGGAATAAAGGTCCTTTCGTGCAACTGATGTTCCTTAATTACACTTGAATTGTGGAATCAGGTGTTAATTAACTTAGAAGTTATAAATCTATAACTTAGACTTTATCAGCAAATCAAAGCTTAGGTACCTCTCTAATATATAGTACACGATTGTAGTGAAGCATAGTTATGGTATTGAAATGACATAATAAGTCACTATGTCCTTGCTGCATTGAAGATAAATTTGATGCATTACAAGTTGCTCTTTTATCAAGCATTTTAGATCCAGTAAAATTAGTTGCTATTAACCATGCCTTGGGAAATTGTTTGGTTCCTTTCTCTTTATAATGTATTGATCATTCTTCCAAATGATATTTTGAATACAAGGGAATCAACTTTGCATCCCCACAAACGATATTTTGAATACAAAGGAATTACCCTTGCATCACCATTGCTTTTGATTGATCTAATAAATGATACCAAGACAATCCAACCTTAAATAAGTAAAATTAAAAAGTTGTTGTATCTCTTCCCACAAGTAAGAGAAGAAGTTGCAGTGAAATAACAAATAATTTATAGACTCAAAATCTTGTTTACAAAGAATACAATAATTGGTAACATTGGAATTTCAAACAATATATCCATCTCGGTTAGTCTCCTCTTAATAGCAAGCTATAATATGAAAGAAACTTTTGAGATTACTGCTTATGCCATATTATTTTATGCCAGCAAACTTTTAGAACTTTTGTTCTTAGTAGTTATTTACAAAATTTATTGGAGAAATAGTCAGAGGAGTGCATCAGCCATTAAATTGAATCCTCTATATCAGATTTAGGATTATAATTATGTGTAATCTCCATTAAGTCAGACCACATCCTTAGATGCAAGCCCTACTGATTGTCTTTTAATACTTCTTTGACTGTTGCTTCCTTACGAATTGAGTTTCTAGCATTAAGAATTCACTGATATTATAGCGGTCCAAGGTCGCTATAATTATCAAACTAAGAACATATGGTTCATCCACCTCCAAACATGTGCTTGAACTTCAATTTCACTCGCTCCCTTAGTTTTAGATTGTAAAGCGTAGCCACATTGTATTAGTTTTTGGATTGAAATTCTAGAAGTTCTTCCTCCACAAGTTTTGAGTGTGTACCTATTTACCCATAAAGCTTCTTTATTAGTGAGAATTCTACAAATTCTTTTAATCTTAATGATTTTAGTAATGAGTTTTATCATATTAATCTTCCTTCTTAGGCATATACACATCATTCCATTTTAACTTGGCAATAGATTTCCTTGTGACATCTCCTGACCACAAGAAAAACCTAATCATTTTCTTTATTGTTTTAATTAGGTTATTTGAAAATACAATATGTGAGGGTTAACAAATTTGTATGGATTCAAGTATTGAATTTATAAGTTAGATTATACCCACAAAGAGGAGGCTTCTATTGCACCAATTGTTAATTCTTCTTTGTATTCTTTTAATCAAAAAGGAGAAACTATAAATTAATCCTTTATATGAGATAGGTATTTCTAAATATATGATTGGGAGCACCATAATGTTCAGACTTATAAGGTTAGATAGTCAATTGGCAAGATGGTTGCTCCTATTAAACCAAATATTTGACTCTTATTCTTATTAATTGAAAGACCAAACAAATCCTTAAAGGTTCTAATAGTTGTTATAATCATAACAGAGTTTGGATCGACCTTTGAGAATAGTACAAGTCATTGACAATTGACAAAGGACAAGCTATGGATTCTCATTTTTTTGCATTCATTGTGATATTTAAAGTTACTTTTTAAAAAAAACTTATAAGATGACCAACATATACAGTAAAAACTTCAATACATAGTATAAACAAGTATGGAGATAAGATCTCCTTATCTCATTTCTTTTACACCTTTAATAAGTTTTATCGGCTCACTATTCACCAAGATATTATAAAAGACAGGATTGATGCATTGCTCTATTCAATCAATGATTTTTTTAGGAAAACCAAATGCTCCTATGGTGTTTAATATAAAGCTCTAATTGATGGAGTTAAATGCTTTGAGAAAATCAAGCTTAATTATACAACTCTTGAAGGAGTGTTTTTTTGGTATAATTCTTGAAAATTTATTGAGCTAGAAGAATGTTGTTCTTAATTTTCCTTCCTTTGAAAAAAGCCTTATGAGATGGGTTGATATAAGCTTTCGAAAATAACCTTGTCTTAAAAGGCTAGAAGTTTTCCAATGATTTTATAAATTATGTTGTAGCATAAGATAGGATTAAAAACCCTCATAAATAGGATTAGGTGACTTACTCCTATAGTTTTTTGCCTCTGCTAAAGAACTTAAGAACAAATTCAGTGACTATGTGTTTAGTGTGATTCCAAGTTTATTTTTAAGGAAGTAAGCATTAAGACCATCAGAACCAAGTGCTTTATTTATTTTGTGATTAAAAAGAGCCTTCTTTACATATGTAGCATTAAAGGGCAAAAGCAAATTTTGGGCTTTAATGTCAATAATTTGCAATGTGACAAAGAATTTAAGCACCTATATAAAAGAGCAGTTGTTAGAGACAGTGCTAAAGGAACCTATGAAATACTCGTATGTTTCTATCAATAATTCATCTTATGAGTGAACTAACTATTCATTTGCTTTCCAAAGAGATGTCATCTTATTGAAAATTTTCCTTGAGATAATTGATTTATCAACAAAGGATGAGTTTCTATCTTTATAACTCTTAATCTCTGCATAAGAAGAAAACAATTCACTTCCAATGCTAAAATATAATTTTATGTAGTTATATTCTCTTCTTTTGTGTTTATTTTCATCCGTAGGATCTTGAAAAATGGTGTGATGAGCTTGGGATAACTTGGCTTGTGTTTCAAAAATAGCCTATTTTGTATTCCCATAACTCTTAAGATTAAATTTCCAAAGGTCCTATTTAATCTTGTGAAGTACTCCTATGTAAAAAAAAGATTTGTCATTCTGAAAAATTATAACTCAAATCTTTTGTGATAGTTTCCTCAAATCCCTCACCAGATAGTAAGTAGTTATTGAATTGGAGGAGGATTTTTCTTTGTAGCTCTAATAACATATCATATATTTTAATGAGGGAGTGATCAAAAAATAAAGGGCAATTGAACAAGGCCTCTCTTTCTAAGAATATGATAATTTGATGGTTATTAATAAGAGCTTTGTCACGTTTTTTCTTTAAAAAATATCTTCCTTTTTGCTTATTGCTCTAAGTGAACAACTACCTTCTATCTTGAGATTAGTGTTGTTGAAGTGCCTAAATATTAACTATTTTGTTTTCTTTAAGAAATATATCCCTTAGTGCTTGAGAAGTCCTTAATAAGACCTTTGAAAAGTTATATACACATTTCCTTCAGCTTCAGATTGGTGAATAATGTTGTTAAAGTCCCTAAGTATTAACCTGAGAGTAGTATGAATCTCCTTCAGCTTGTCCTATAAGGATTCCCTTTGAAAAGAAAAATTGTAAGCATAGACAAAAGTGACCCGAATGATAATATTCTCTTATAAGAGACTTATTAACAAATGGATGAGTTGATCATTATTGATAGAGTGTAGGATCTCTATTATGTTAAGAGTCAAAAGCAATGACTATTTTATTATGATTAGAAATAACTGACTAATGCCTCTTTATAAAATATAGCTTCTTGCAACTATCCACTTTTATATTAGTTTCCGAAAGTCCAATTAAAAGCGGTTTGATGTCATGTAAGTAATCTCTCAAAACTTGCTACCTTTTGGGACTATTAAGTCTCTCATATTCTAAGGGAGAATTGACATCAGGATAGGGTTAAGGAATGAGAGCTATTTCCTTATGGATTTTCTCTAGTAGCAGTTTTGAAATCAACAAATAAATCATTTGTATCTTGATGTTCATTTGAAGAGAAAATAGGATTCTTTAATGGAGCATTGCTCTATTAAACTAATGGTGGCAAGGAATCATCTTGCTTGTTCTAAACGTTGTTGATCTTAATATGTGACCTTGTTGTTGTATTGATTCAAGGCTCTTTTTCTATCTTTTGTGTTGGCTCCAACTATATTCTCCATTGCTGTGTTTATAGTTTCTATGTTTTATATCTGGTTCTGCCTGAATCTGCTGGGGTTGAACGTTACTGCTTGGATCCATAATTTTGACAGATCTTACTATAGAAAACCTGCAAAACAATGGAAGGCACGCCGGGGGTTGACTGCCGACAGGCCCCTCCGACGCTCAAGTTAGTCATTGTGAGAGGGTTTAGGTTGCTAAGAACATAGAAGATTAGGGTTGTAATCTCGTACCTGTATCATGGCAAAATAGTACCTTATATATGGAATAGATGCTAGGTTTAGATCTTTACGTAAGTCTTTAAGTTTACATGGGAGACTAACACCTGCGAATGGGTCGTGGACATGTGGAATTCCTTTCACCGGTTGCCCGAAGACTATATCCAAATGAAAATGATTTTATAGACTTAATTATTTTATTTAATTTTTGACAGTTATTTTAGTTCAAATGTGTTTTGTCAGCTATTTCAATGTTCTGACTTGGAAAGTAGCGGAAAAGAAGGTGAAAATATGAGGTAAGATTTTCCGTTCATTTTATTCTATTCTTATCTTATTGTATAAATTTTAGTCATTTATTTATATAAGTTTTGCATAAACAGATAGTTGAGATTCAAGAGATAAGATAAAAATAGAATAAAATGAACAAAGGATCCCATTTCGTAAAAATATGAGTGAATGAGAGGAGATATCAATTTCAGTTATTTATTTATATGAGTCTCGTACGAATAAATAACTTAGATTTATATGATAAGACAGGAACAGAATAAAATGAACCTAAGATCCGTTTACGAAAATATGAGCAGAAGGGAGGGGATCTCCGAGAAATCTGCGTCGAGAGGAGACATAATAATTGCCTTACGTACAAATTAAAGTAGAAGTAGATAGGAAGTAGCTGCACGCATGAACAGTAGTAGTCTAGTAGCTGGGGTGATGAAATCGCAGCCACATACAGTTGAAATATTTGACTGCACTGCAGTATTATAGTACTGCTAACTTGTACCCACAACGATCGAATAACTATGCAAACTTAAGCATGGAAAACTTCTGCGATTTTTGCGGCCATGCCACGTAAACCTGAGCTGACAAAGGAGCTCAAGTCCTCTGGTTTCCACCCTTCCACTGGCTCAGTCTCGTACCTCCACTCAACGCTACATCCTCCTTCCATTGCAGTCACTTTCCATGTCGCCAGATACGAGTTGAACCCAAAGTTTCCATCTATAATGGAATATGTTAAAGTCATTTCCTTTGGATCAATGGACAACAGCTTCTCTTTTGTCCAGTTTACTACCCCATCTTCGCCATTATTAATATTAGTTTTGACCCCAGCGCAATAACGCACACACCCTGGTTGGCCATTGATGCCCTCTGCAAGAAGGCTTGTGGGGAGTGCAGGGAACCATTTGTTTATGCCACAGAAGTCGTCCAATAGAGGCCATACTTGTTCTGCTTTGATGCCTATCAGCTGCTCGCAGGCCTTGCCTTCCCATTTTCGTCCGGGGTGATCAATAGAGTTCAATAATTGAGCAGATTTCATGAGATTATCTTAGGAACTGAGAGGATTTATTGCAAGAAAAGATGAAGCCTTTTGTGATTTATTATAAAGGAACTTGTATAAGGTGGGAATCAATGTGCGCTGAAGTGACCCTCGTGAGGACTGGTTCATTTATTTAAGCGAAGCTTCAAAGCTTGCTATTCTGTGAAAGCTTAGTGCGACCCCTAATCAGGTCACACGAGAACAAGGTGTATGAATTCTTTACTAAATCAGAGCAGGTCCTCGCGACTTTGGCATCGGTAATATGTTTTTAGATTTCCATATGCGCATAGTAACGTGTTTCTAGACCTCCACATGTGCAGCTTCTACCTATTGTCAGATTTCTTGATAGATAGCTCTACAGTTCGTGGAGGATTAAGTTGCAATGTTTTAAAGCAGGAGCTAGAATTCGTCTAATGTTTATATTATTAAATTCAGCCTGTCATACGCCCTAATTTTAAATTTTCTTATGATCATATAGCCAATAAGCTCTAGTTATTTGACCTCATTCTTTGTCACGATGTCAAACAATTATTTCGACAAGCCTTAAAGTTCTGAGATTGTGCTTTCCTTATTTCACCATCTTATGATTCACTCCCTCCATCACTTTAATAAAAGGACTTATCTATCCTATTCATACATATTGCTGGTGAGGCCAATTTGCTTCCTCGTTTTCTGTCGTAAGAGCTCAATTTTCAGTTTATAACGTCTATCATGTTTAAGTTTGTTTACAATTATATGGCGGAAGTCAAGTTTAAGTGTATTTCAACCGTAAAAACTTGTTTTGGAGGTGATTGATTAACAGGCAATAACCAAAAACAGAAGAGGCCGGTACAATTTGAAAATCATAACTAAAAGTCACCCAAAAAATTGTAGCCTATTGTAATAAAAACGCTAGCGTCAAAGGATGCGCGAGTTTTAAAAAACTCTTGGTAACATTTATGATAGACTAAGTTTTATATTCGTAGTTAATAAGGTTTGGCAATATTTTTTAATTGTATACTCAGTTTTGTAAAAATATTTGGCGACATTTTTTTTAACTCTAAACTTATTTTCATAGTGAAATGTTTTTTATTATTTCGTAACTAAAACACACAGATTCTATAACATCAGCTACGAAAATATATTTCGTAATTAAAAATATTTGGCTACAAAAATATATTTGCAGCTAAAAGAAGAAGAACAAAAGACAATGAAAATGAATTTGTTTTGTCCATTAAAATGATGCCATTTTCTGCATATTGATAACATAATTAAGAGGCGTTCTTTATTTGATTAAGTTTTCTTCATCTTCATTGTCATTTTCCAGTTGCTACAGTGTTCATCGGACTTCGTCTTCATCTAGTGTGATTGTCTGTCTTTTTCTCCGCTGTTCGTTCGTCTTCATCTAGTGTGTTTGTTTGTCTTTATCTCCAGTGTTCGTTCAACTTCATCTTCTTCCACATGAGAGTTTTTCTTCTCCAGGTAATTTGGGTTTTAGTTCATTGTCAATTTTCTTCAAGCCGTGGGATCTCTCACAAATTCAGAATAGTTTGTTTACCTAACTAAAGAAGTTGTCCAAATAAGTTGTTAAAATTCATAATAGTCTGTGCTCAGTGATCATTGTATATTATGCATTGCCTCAGTATGTACAACATGGAGATGGTTGATTGTAGCCTTGGAAATTCCATTGAACCATTATATTACGATTGAATGAGATTGGTGTGCTCTTCATCGTAACATTGTCGCAAGAATAATGCATCATCTGGATCTGTCCTCTAAGTTTTGGTTAATTAAATCAGCATAAACTGAGGTTTGTTTAGAAAACCAGGACTTAATTGCAGGGGCCAATCGAAAAATAGAAACTAGGGTTTTGTCTACTATTAAATTTTATTATTCCTGGAATTGTTTTCTGCTTGTCTCTATTCAACAAAGATTTCAAATAATTTTTTAGTCCCTTATTGTCACTATTAATTTTATTCCATATACTTGTGGCTTATAGAACACAATTTCCCTTATTTTCGACAGAATTTTGAAAAAAACAAACAAACTCTAAGATCATCTATGCATTATTGAAATTAATCACTTATGTATTAATTCTTTGTTTTCACATATTAGAAAAAAACTTATTTGAATTTTAAATTTTTTAATTTTAAAATGATATGTTATCCTTTAAATTTTCAAAAGGTAGATATTTTATATTAAAAGACACTTTAAGAGTTGGAAGTCGAATGATAAAACTCAAATCCATCAAATGTGTCTTATTTTATCACTTAATCTAAAATCCTTATGTTCTTTGAGTCACTTTGAATAGAGAAATAATGGAAGGTTTATGGATCAGGACCAGATTAGGAAAAGATTCATTTATTTTCATGATATATCCTAGTATTAAAAAACACAGAGTAGGAATTTGTCAAATACAAAGCATGTTGCTGAACAATACTCTAATGACACATTAGGAAAATTAATACATATTGGCACATGCATCATCTTAAGTTTCTCCATTCCTAGTATTTTTTCCATAAGAAAACTAACTAGTAAGGATTGCCGCCTCTTACTGTCCAAAGAAAACATAAAATGATTTTAACCATTTAATATGTCTCAATAAATACAACCTAAATGCTTAAGTTAAATTAGACTATATTTCTTTGTCTGTGCCACTCCGTCTTAAATCATTTTGATTTATGGTTCATCTATTTTGGATTTATTTTCATAGCAAATGGAATTAAATGTCTAACAGCCATGCCAAACAAAACATTAGTCTCCTTTACATAATCGCTAACCAAGTACAATGGCAACGACAACAATAAAGAGTTCTAATTGATTCTTTCTTAAGAGTTCTCTGATATGCTTGTTAATAATGATGATATTAGTACTTTAATTACAAATGCAATCGAATAGGAGGTGCTGAAGCTCATAATAGTGAAAGCACACATTGAATCAAACCTTATAGTTCTTGCTTCAGAATTTAGAGGTATGTTTAAAGCTCACTGATTTCTTGTGAAAGTCTAAGTAAAATCTTAGATACATGGATTGTAAATACATGCTTGAAAATTTTGTTAACCTCATTGCAAACTAATTAAGACGTGATTGGAAGTGGCTTTCACATTTTGTTCTATAAAAGTGGATCTATAAGTGGGTTTGAGATAGGTTCGTGCTTCCTATTCTAAGCTAGCTCATATTTCTTAAGTACAAAACCTTATATTGTCATATATATTATCACAGGGTTTGCCGTATTCTACTAATCGATTGAATTCTTTAATAGAATTCAAAATTGGTTTGTCAACTTAAACTGATTTGGCATTATGTTATTTACAACTTAAATTGCATTTAGTAATTAAGTAATTTACTTATAACTCTATAGCTAGAGGGTGAGCCTTGAAGCCATTGGTAAAATTGCTCTTTTGTGACCATAAGGTCACAGGTTCAACTTATGGAAACAGTCTTTTTGCAAAAATACAAAAGGAAGGTTGTGTACAATATGACCCTCTCTAGACTCCCGTAAAGTGATGAGCTTTGTGCTTTGGGTATGTTGACTTGACTTAACTTACAATTGTATAGCTACATGGAAAAAAGTTGGATGACTCATCAGAAATGGTCCACTCAATACTTAGAAGAAGTGAAGACTTTCATGAAATTTGTAAACGATCAAATGAGTTTAAAATGTGAAATTCATTGTCTATGAATGATAATACTTTGCCTAATACTTTTGGTATAATTATAAAAGATAATTTTAAGAAGTTATTGAAAGTTTCTCAAGAAGAATTATATCTGAGGTGCTTTAATTTCTCACATTTATCTTTTGTTGTCAAATTGTTGCACTTGAAGGCATATAATAGGTAGAGTATCAACTCTTTTGACATGTTGATTGAGTTGTCTCAAACATAATGTTGGTAAAATTTATGTTGTTAATGTGCATAATGTTGATCATTGAATATTTTTAATGGGATTAATGTTGATGATTGAAAGTATGTTGATTATGACGAATGGATGTATTATGAAAGTGCTCTTTATATTGTCTCAAACGTAAAGTTGGTATCATTTAGGTTGTTAATATGCATAATGTTGATGATTGAATGTTGTTAATGTGATTAATGTTGATGATTGAATGTATGTTGATTATGATAATTGGATGTATCATTAAAGTGCTCTTTCTTTTGTTTGATTATAACGATGCTAGCATTTATGTTCTTTTATAGATATTCAACATAATGGCACCTGGAAAAAACAAAGGAAAAAAGGTAGCAGCTATGCGAATTGTAGAACAGAGGGATCGGCAACTTTAACCAGATCAATCGTTTGGTACCATTAATTCAATTCCTACCCAACACTAACATTCTACCTCAAGCACCAATGAAATTAGTTATACACAACTTCAATATGACTTGAACAACAATGAAGCAACTAGTGTAAGTTTATTAATCTTTGGCACCTTCAATTAGACTTATGATCAAATATATATTTATATATTCTAATATTTCCTTATAATTACGGATTTGTTGTAATCTTCCAATGCTAGTATTAGAAAAAGATGTAGAGGTAAAACTAAAGGTTGTGAATTACAATGAATGAATGTTGCAATGAATTGCAAGTTATCAATAAAGATTGATACTCAACAAGGTTGTTATGTAGATAAAGTCCAATCTGCAAAAATTGTCAAGTGAATTAGGGATTATTACGAGAACAAAATTACCTTGTCTGAGATATGTTAGGAACTTAGAGAAAAAAAAACTTTCATGAAAATTCTTTGGATAAAGTTGCAGTAATTTTGAAAATATTTAATTTTATGCAATATTGTTTTAATGGTTTTAAGTTTAACTACACTTTTGCTTATTGTTCATAGTTGAAATTGAATATTATGGAACTTCAGAACCCAGATGTTTCAAACTGGGTTACTTTATTATTAAAACAAAGGATTAGGGATTATCTTTTCAAGTTGCATAAGTATATAAATATTTTCCTTCTAATGCAGAGCCACGAAGACATATTCCCGAGCGAACGTCTGAAGAAAATTAGAATAGTTTTTTTGATTATTGGGCTGATATGAAGTTCAGGTTTGTTTTCTTTGCCATTACGTTTGCTTCATTAATCTTGTTAAATGATTTAATGACTACGTTATCTTTTTTCCTTTATTTAGGAAAATTGTGAGAAGGCAAAGGTTAGTAGAGCAAAAATAAAAACAACTTATAATCAAGGGTCGAAATCATTTGTAGTTGTCTGAAATGAATATGTCTACATTATTTATTATGTCTTGTATTTTTCTTTCATAAACCAGAGTGAGAAGAAACTATATGGACACAAAAGTGTGGTAGGATCACACCATATAAAGTAACTCACTATAAAGAAGGTAAAGGAAGTGTGTCAGAAGAGAAACAACTATGTAAGTATAAAAATTCGTTCAATATTTTAGTTCATTTATTAATGTAGTATAGTAAGTAGTAATATTTGGATTAAACATTCGTTTTGTTTTTTTAATTTTATAATAAGATGTAAGTGTTATTAGAGAAATCTATATCTGAGGGGAATGAGCTTAGTGCAGAAGACATTTGTGATATTGTACTTTGTACGCATTTTGGCTACTTGCATACCATTATATCAACTCAATTTAGTCATTCTTTGCAATCATTCACATGATATATGTAATGATATAAATATGCAAATGCACATGAGACTCCACTTTCATTTTTATTTTGTTTTGACCGAGTGCCTATTTAACTGTCCCGTGTCCTTTGTGGATACCAAGCTCATTTCAGATACTGTCTCGTACCCATTGTGGATACTGAGCTCATTAATCGTTGAATCTGTGGCTCTTTGTGCACATTTATGAGCTTTAAGCTCTTTTCACGTTGGTCACTTCAGTCACAACTCCTTTATCTAATCATGTATATTCATGTGATAAAATGCATCATTTCATGTAATATGCTATCAACAACTTTCATTTAGTATGCATAGTTATTTATCATATTCATCGGATCTAAGTCTAGCATTCAACATTAGTTGAGAACACATTCCATATTGAACATACTATTAAAAAGTACTTCTAGCCCAATCCCAATTATCAAGCTCCTCAAACCATTAATGTCCGAAATTATCACAATTATATCAGTAACAATTTAGTAATTGAAATTAATCAAAACAAATCAATTATAGTGAGAAAACATCTAGGTTAACTCACAATATGCTCCAGATAAGCTATTGCCTTGGTGAACCGGCAATGTTTGGATTTTGGCGATCACTTGTGTATCTATCTTCTTGCAATACACACACAGAATTCACAATTCATTAAGTTATCAATCATATGATTACTTAATCATTCACATGTATATAGATCATGTTTCAATGCTTAATTGACTATCCTGAGTATGAATCCTTATTCACAAATCTTACTCATTCATCCATCATAGCTTGTATATAACTTGTTTGCAATTAGGTTATGCCTTAAGGTAAGCTTGATTACCCTAAATTCATCAATAATACATTCATCAATTCTTTCTGAGCATTAAGCATTCACACAATTTCCCAATTCTCATTCAATCATACCTAATTCATTTATTATATCCTTTAAATCACATTTTCATTCACATGAACATCTTTATACCATTAAGAGCTCTGACTTCCCAAATTTATATACATTGATATCAAACAATCCATTCCTTAAATTATAACATTAATTAACAACCTAAACTTATCAAAACTTTAACCAATTGATTCGACATCCAATTAGGTTCATTTCAAGCCCCTATCAAGTCCAATTACACCATTATAAAGTGTCTTAACCTTATATAGTTCAACAATTGCCCAAAACTAACCTTTTCTCCTTCCAAATTATTTCCCATGATCGTGGGAAGGAGCCTTATAAATCCCACGATCTTGGGATGAGTGAACCGAAGGTTCACTCACCCATAACCTTCATTTTGCTTTCAATTTTTACTCCTTCATACTTTATCCAACACACCTTCACCAAAGTCCATCAATTTCACTTTAATTCTACCTTATTCATGCTTCAATACCTTATCAAATTCATGTCCAAACCCAATTCAAAAATTATTCATTAGACAACTCACAAATCATTATCTTTCACACATCAAAATTAAAACAAAAACTATCATTCACTATCAATCATGTATTTAGTTCCATTGCCATTTCAAGATCACTATATTAGCACCTTTCATTAACATAAATTCACCTTCATTATACCACAAATCCTAATCTAATTCATCCATAAAACAATCCATAACCTATTGTTTATATATCAAGAACACAACAGAAAAGTATCCAAGTTCATACAAAAATTTCTAACATAATTCATCACCAATATCATATACAATTCATCCCAATTTTATCATCATAAATTCTCTACTATAACATGCCATAAATATCAATCTTTTACTTACTTGTCTAGCTCAAATTCTAGCTTAAAGATCAAGCTAATTCAACTCTCCATGCATGCAAGATCATCCAAGCACAAAGTGGAAGTAGATTGGTTCTAGCATAAGCAAGGAGATGATAGCAGATTATAGTTATCTTTGAGTATAATCTTATATGAATCTTGAAGTGACTACGAACAGAAGTAAAGCAGAATTTCAAAGCTATAGGGTTATGAGTGTATTTCGGAAATGTGAGGAACGAGGAAGAATGAATTCCAGCAAAAAAATCTAAGGAAAGCCTTTGCCATATACATGTGTCATTAGCTGATTCAAGATAAGTGTCTCGTTATTTAAGGACACTTGTCCTATAAGGAAGCAAGCTACATGTCTTCCCCTTAAATGGTACATATGCCCTCTTCTTAAGCTTCCATATGTCCTCTTCTTAAGCTGCCATATGTCACTCAATTATGTATGCCAAATGTCACTCATTTTATAGGCTTTGTCATCCTAATTTTCCATGTATCCACTTGACTTGCCACTTGGAATTTTACCTAAACTAAATGTACATTTTAATTCATAATTTCTCAATTATAACAATAAATTCCAAGTTATCAATTATGGTCCATCAATTCTTGTCATTGGTAATCCAAAGTACAAGACATTGAAATTGCACATTCATGTCACTTTCATTTTAGTTTCATACCCTGGAATATGTCAATTGAGTGCAATTTGTCTAAATCACAATTCATATGTGTATGATAATATTATGCATATGAATAAAATTATATAATCATATCACAAATGTACCAAATTCATTCTATATGATGTCACTCATATAACTCAATAGTCTAACACTTTAGATCCTTCAACAATTTAAGAGACGAGATATTACACAAAAGGTCATTGTGCCCCACTCTCAGCCCTTCTCTCATCGCATCACCGGAAGCATGGTTTGCCCTTCTCGACAGTCAGCCATGTGAAGGTTAGGTTTTTATTTCTTGCTCAAGTTTTCATTGTCTTCTTTTATGATAATGTTTGATGTTCTGCTAGAAGGTGTAGATGATGTAGCTATTTTTTTTTTGATTATGTCTCCTATTCTTTAATCTTCGTGTAAGCTACTTTAATTCTTAATGCCAAAGGTTGTTATCCAACCTCATCCTAGAATACTTTGGTCTATACTTGTGTAGTTTCCTTAGTCTAATCTGAGAGTGGTGTTTACTTTGTAGTTAACAGACTACTTACGTGAGCTTTCTTATAGAAAATTTTAAACATAAATAAAACCTGTGTGTTTTATAATCAAGAGGAGACTATGGGCATTACTCATTTATGTCTTACATTACTTTACTTTTGGTTCTGTCTTCCTCATTTTGTTTAATTCTATGGTTATTTAAAGATGAATACACAATCAATCTTGAAATTTAAAGATGAATGAATTAAGAACTTGATCAAATTCATATGAATCTCACAAAATGGATTTGTTTATTGAATTCAAAATGAATGCTTTAACACTACGTATATTATATGTATTTATTGTTGGCCCCTGAAATTCTTCTTGATGAATTAAGCATGATTTCAATTTATTTTTGGAGGTTTTGAAGTATAAATTGTTGGGTTGGATTTTGATTAAGCATGATTGAAATAAATTATGAAGTTTTGATGGAATAAATTTTGGGAGTTAACTATTATG